>JAOTRN010000031.1:351988-383124 GCA_028566695.1 Bagroides melapterus
CCTTTTGGTTTCGAGAAAGAATGTTTACAACCCTTCCCAAACAGGTTAGTGATCCTATCTCTGCGAGAACACTAGAACATTTGTTTCCCACAAGGGTGAGGCTTTTCAAACTCGCCTCCCTTGCAAGCCCACTGCTAGGGTTCCCCAACCACCATGCCACGGTTCTGAGGCTTCCAAGTGAAGTGGTCAGTCAGCCTTTAGGGGCAATAGAATTCCTCAACCTCAGCAGGTTGAGAGATTATCTAAGCCAGCTCAGCTGATGGGAAAACAGTCCTTTGGGGCAGCTATGGCTAGACACTGGCCAGTAAATCCTCAGGGAGGGAAGAAACGGCAGGCAACATGATTCGTCCTTATGTTTTGGACAATGGATAGCAGAGTATCTGCTGTTATCCTCCCTCAAAAAATTCAGTTATTTTCTCCCCCTCCTGCTAAGAGAGTGCGTTGGAGACAGGAAATGTTCACAGTAGGAAGTTGTGTTACAACCAGTTCAAGTGGGAGGTTGGCACCCAGAAAATTCCTCCTCTCTCTGCCCAGAGGGCGATAATGGAAGGTAGGAGACCTTTTTAAAAAAACACATTTAAACATAAACTGTGGCACTGTCCATCTAGGTGGCAGGCTTCTCCTGATCTGATCGTGCCAACTCTAACAATGGCCAACTTCCCCATCCTGGCCGGGGAAATTGTGGCTGACGGAGATATTTCAACTCCTGTGTGGCCAGACATACTGCACAGGGACCTACACTCTCAGGCACACAGAGAAATTTTTCACCCAGCACCGGACAAAGTGGCTCTCTGGGCCTGGCTGATGAGAGGTTAAATTTGGATGCTGCAGGTTTACCTCTGAGGGTAATCCGAATGATTCAGAATGCGAGAGCAGCTTCAACATGCTCTGCTTATGATCGTCGAGGGTATTCGGTTATACTCTGCTTATGACCTCACTTCAGTATCTCCGCTGTCCATTGTCCATAACATAAGGACGAATCAGGTTGCCTGCGAGAACAGCTTCGACATGCTCTGCTTATGATCATAAATGAATTGTGTTTCCTGTCTCTGTCCGGTTGTGGAGGTGTTAGAAGCTTTTAGATAAGGGCAGATCCTTCAATATAGGTGTATCTCTATGCAACCTCAGCATGCCATGTGGGAATTGACAGCGGCACTGTAGGTCAACACCTGCTCGTTTGCAGGTTTATGATGGGTACACGGCACCTGAACAGGGTTTCAAAGCCACTGATTCAGCTGTGGGATCTATCTGTTGTCCTATACGCATTGTCTGGGTCCCCTTTTGAACCTATAAGGGGTATTGGCTTAAAGCTCCTTTTGCTAAAGGTGGCTTTATTATTGGCTCTTTCGACTGCAAAGTGAGTTGGTGAACTTCATGCGTTGTCAGTTCACATCTCTTGTATGTGGGTATCTCTCAAGACTAATCCAGCGTTTGTGCCTAAAGTGTACAGGTCGGCTCTCGTTAATAAGCAGGTGGACTTGCTAGCTTTTTATCTGCCGCCTTTTTTTATCGGCGGAGGATGAGCAGCTTCATTGTTTGTGTCTTGTCTGTGTGTTACGCCACTACGTGGAAAGGACTAAGGCATCAATGGAATGTAATCAGTTACCTATTTCATGTCAGCATCTGTCACACTGGGTAGTGGAAGCTATTATATTAGGTTATTATAGCATGGCACTCAATCCTCCAGAGAGGCTGTGGGCTCACTCTATGAGGGGCATGGCTGCCTCATAGGCATTGCTCAAGGGTTTTTCAATTCGGCACATTTGTGAGGCGGTGAGTTTGGCTTTGCCTCACACATACTTCTGGTTTTATAGACTGGATGTCATAGAGCCGTCTCTGGATCATTCCATCCTGAGTGTGAATAATAATGATACTGAATGATAAAAAATAGACTAGTGCTCATTCATTAGTTGTTTTATGTTTTGGATTTCCTCATAGGTTCCTGCTCTATTCAGGGAATAGTTGCGAGTTTGGGGTATTCGGTTACGTATGTGCATATGTCATACTGTGCATCACTACTTCGGTTGATATGCCTGCTTTGGACAGCATATCTGCAATACAGGAGTTGTCTGTATCCCATAGTGATATAGCGAGCGAATGTTTGAAAGAGAACGTTAGGTTACTTCCGTAACCCCAGTTCTCTGATAACAGGAAGTATCTCACCGTGCTTCCCTTCTTACAGTTGCATGGGGAAGAGATATGTTGAGAATGAGTAGAAACCACAGGCAGTGGTATATATTGGAGACTCTTGCATCACTGTCGTGAATGATGTCAGCTGACAGACGTGGTGCAATTGGGGCTTTCGAGATCTGTCGTGCCAGAGGTGTTTCCCATAGTGAGATAGCTCACTCATATAATCAGAGAACTAGGGTTACACAAATAACCTAATGTTACATAATATGCTGAATGGATGCTGCTTTTAAATTAACTTTTATTTATTTATTAAACAAAAGGTTATTTTTTCGGCCAAATTAAGCATTATTAATAGCATAAACACAGGCTTTACTCCCTTTCAGCCTTTAGCTGGAATATCAGTTTCTGTCAAATTCCCGAACAGGCGAATGCACATACGAACACAATTGAAATTTGCTCATATTTGCTCATATTATTAGCCCCATCTTTTCAAAACACAATTAGGAATATTGTACTGCAAATTAAACAAAATACATAGCTTATAGGCTACAGAACATACATCCATGAACTTGGATTTAGCTTCCAGTGGTAATTCTTTGCTGTCCCAACAGACATAATTACTTAAGGTGTTCGTCTGACTTGACTCTCTTTTTGGTTTAGCAAATACATAATGTACCATGTTCGAGGTACCAGACATGTGGCTGTCATATACATAGACTGCTTCACAACTGTTGCATATCACATACATATATATATAATGTTGCTGTGTTTGTGTGTCCACCTGATCCCTCTCCTGCTTGAGCTCCTCCTGTTCCATGCTCTGCTCTATCTCACACAGCAGCGAGTGACTGTTAGAGCTGAAGCCCTGGAGACTTCTCTCATCGGTCATCTCTGCCAAGCGGGCACTTAATTGCCGATGAGACACACGCACCTCCTGTAGCTCCAATCGACTCTGCTGCAGCTGATCACAAACAACATACTCAATGAAATTGATGGGCTAGGCAAAGCAATCTGATATGGTTTCTTGCAGACCCACAGAATTTTGGAAAAATTCAGAAATATACACACAAAGAACTTTATTAAGCATGCCTTATAGGCTGTGGTGTTTTAATATCAAACTGATCTATTTAACAGGAAAACATAAATATAAAAAAAAAATCATTTAGACAATGTCTAAATCTCAGTATTGCTGAATATATTGCTGGTTGTTATTATTAGCTGTTTATAATTAGAATTTTTCAGTGTGTGAAAATGACTTATACAGTCTAATTTTAAATCATCAATTACCTGTAAATCCTTCTCCTGGCACAGCTTCTCCAACACAAGTGTCTGGTCTTTCAAGTTGTCCACAGTGCTCTGGAGCTGCTCATTCTCCTCATGCAATGTGGTTAAACGTCGCTCAAGTTCCTGCTTACGCTCAGACAACATCTTTATCTGCGCCAAATAAATGGACAGAGTACTGGGTCAGATACAATGCCCGAGACAACCTAAGCAACTGCACTTTTAAAAACACTTTCTGTTAGTTTTAAGGTAAAATCCACACAAACATATACTGCATAGATATATGGCATGGCCTACAACCATTCCTGGTATTAGGAATGCATAACTTGAAATATTGCATAGAGAAAGCATAGGTGATTAGTGACACTTCCATAGGAATAATTTTAACGTTAGCATTTTTGAATAATACTATAGAAACGATGCAATAAACCAACTTAGACACTGAGACACTTGAGACAGTCTGTGACCCAAAATGTTTTTGCTCTGTGCTGAGTAGTGAGCCTACAAAACAGCTTACAGCATTAAATAAACATCAATCAATGTATTTTACTTACTCCCTCATGTTATGACCTATATCTTTTAACTCATAGGAGCTTGAGTTTACTGATTTTATCAGAGAACCAGCCGAAAATGATCTGGCATGATCTGCCTGCTCATTAGCTACTGTTTTCCCCTTTTTATAATAATTAGTCATTTGTAAGGGCTAATTAATGGCTATTTGATTGCAATTCAACTCCATTCTGCACAGTTTTTGAAACAAACTGACAGTGGTGCATCAAAAACTGTTAACTTCAGACTACTTCTGCTTTAGTATTTCATAACTGAGGCATCAGAAGAAAAGAAAAGTCTGTCTGCTCATGTAAATCAGCATATAAATAAGTTTCTTTTACAGCATTAACCAGTAATCATTCTAATTCCACTGTCAAACTATGAGTCTATTATGAGACTTTACATCTAACATTTAATTCATTTAAAATAAATAAATGTTGAGTTTCATTATTTTGCATGCAAACAGAAATGCAGTTACATATTTCACAAATGGAATAGTGCCAGCTCCTTAAGCCTTTATAACATAAACACAAATTAAACAAAACTTCTATAAATGTTTTCAAGTTTTAGATGATATGTGGACAAAATTGTTGGAACCCTTCCATTAAACAAAGAAAAATCCCACAATGGTCACTGGTATACCTTAAACTGACAAAGAAATAATAAATAAAAATTGACTAATAAAAATCAGATATTGCTTTTGAAATGTGGTTCAATAATGCATTTATGAAACAAGCTAATGAAACTGACCTTGGACAAAAATGATGGTACCCCTAGAACAGACATGTTAAACTAAAGTGTCCTGTACTTAGCATTCCAGGTGTCTTGTAATCTTTTAATCAGTCAGTCTGCCTATTTAAAGGTGAAAAGGAGTCACTGTGCTGTTCGGTATCATGGTGTCAAATTCTGTGGTCCACTGAACATGGACCACAGAAAGCTAAGAAGGGAGTCTGTTGTCTCAGGAGCTTAGAATGAAAATTATAGACAAGCATGTAAAAGGTAAAGTCTATAAGACCATATCCAAGCAACTTGATGTTCCTGTAATTACTGTTGCACATATTATTCAGAAGTTTAACGTCCATGGGAATGTACCCAACCTCCCTGGATGTGGCCACAAGAGGTAAATTGACAAATTGAAGATAATGCAAATGGTAACCAAAGAGTACAGAACAATTTCCAAAAAGATTAGATGTGAACAAGATCAAGGTACATCAGTGTCAGATTGCACTATCCATCGCTGTTTGAGCCAAAGTGGACTTAATGGAAGATGACTGAGGAGGATGCCACTGTTGAAAGAAAATCATAAAAAAGAGAGACTGGAATTTGCCAAAATGCATATTGACAAACCACAAAGCTTCTGGGAGAATATTTTTTGGACAGATGAGATAAAACTGGGGCTTTTTGCCAAGTCACATCAGCTCTATGTTCACAGATGGAAAAATAGATCATACAGAGAAAAGCACACTGTACCTATTGGGTACAATGAAGTCTCAAGACTATCAAGGCATTCTGGACTGAATTGTGCTTCCCAATGTCAAAAAGCTTGGTCTGAGTCACAGGTCCATGGCTTTCTATGAGCCCTGATCTAAATCATATTGAACATCCGTAGAAAGATCTGAAACATGCAGTCTGGAGAAGGCACCCTTCATACCTGAGACAGCTGGAACAGCTCATACGTACATACCTGTAGACAGGTGCAGAAGTCTGATTGAGAGTTAAAGAATCAATTAACAAATTAATAAGGGTACCATCATTTTTGTCCAGGCCAGTTTTATTAGTTTGGTTTTTAAATGCATCTGTTGAACCACAATTCAAAAGCAATATCTGAATTTCATTAGTTATTTCAGTGTACATTGTGGGTTTTTCTTTCTTTAATGGAATTATACCAACAATTTTGTCCATGTGTGTATATAACTTACCTAGCCACAGTAAGTGAGTTGCCTATTTTTAGTTTAAGATGAGATGTATTGTTATACTGACATCACATTATGAGATGATACATCATGTGATATTTAATATATAGTATTATAGTATGTACAATACTGTGTTAATATTGTCAACAATAATAATATTTGATCATGATAAAAATATTTGATAAATCTATTTGCAAAGAAACATGAAAATGATTGCAAATGATTTAATCATTTGCACTGTGAAAGTGAAAATGATTTTTTTTTTCAGCTTTGCACCATAATATAAATATAATATAGGTGAAATTAAGTTGAAGTCAGGCAGAAATAAAATATGCATCATGCATGCATTGCTAATGATGACCGTCTATTGACTAAGGTAGTTTCGTTTTTAAATACTTCATATTTTATACTGTGAATTTTCACCTTTGGTCTGTGAATATTCATGATGGCTACTATGTGTGTGTGTTCAGAACAATTGCACTGACATTGCTGTCCTATTTTGTAAATTAAAAAACTATGGGAACATATCATGTCTTGGAACCTGTATCTCTATATGTTAAGATGAGTCTCTCTGAATAATCCATGAAGCTTTTTTTTTTATTTTATAAATAATAAAAAACATATAATAAAATAAAAAATAAATATATAATAAAAATGGAACTTCAAATGTTATATACAGAGATATACAGAAGAGGAGATTGTAGTACATGCCTACTTACTTCTAGCCCTTGCTGCTCCCAGGAAAAGAGAATATAAGCAAATATAATTAGAAATGGAATGGTAGGAAGAATTATGTTGAGCAAAAGCTTTTTAAAAACACAAATGCATATTTTCCCAGTAAAAGGCTCCAAGTAAATAACTACTGTAGGCTACTATATGACTATTCTTACTGATTTTATTGCTGTAAATAAAAAAGATATTGCATATTCTACTGTCCTTCACCTCTGCTTGCAGGCTCTCTAATTGTGTCATGTGCTGGTTTTTGGAAAGGTTCTTCTCTCTGAAATCATCCTGCAATAAATGGACCTGAGTGCACAGCTGTCTCTCCACATCAGCAGCCTGTGGAAGCAACACATTATTATTATTATTATTGTTGTTGTTGTTGTTTATTAATGTATAATTATGGGTTATATACGCTTAAACCTTTTCCTAACCTTAACCTCGATTTTGTAAAAGACCAATTTAGCTTTTTTCTTGGATACAGTCCCATGTGGCAATGGCAATGCCACTTCTTTTGTTTTTGCTATTTACTGAAGATATTTGAATTTGAGATCAAAATATATTTTTGTTCAAAATCTATATATATATATATAAAATTGATTTTCAATAATTTTCTTACATTGAACTAGATTTGTTTAACACAATTTATAGCTGAGTAAACAACATTAAAAGTTTGGTTATATCCCTAGCTTGGAATAACTGCATCAAACTGGTGACCCACTGACCTCACCAAAATATGGCATTCTTAATTTCCAGGCTTGTACTGCAGCTTCTTTTAGTTGCAATTTGTTTTGGGGGCTCTCCCTTCAGTGTCCTCTTCAGACGGTGACTCAAAAGGGAACACATCCTCATTTAGGTGACAGTAAATAGTGTGAATTAAAAATATACAGTCCTGATAACTGTGTATTGATTAGAAGGTTGTTGTCCTCAAACACCATATGTACTGAATCTTTGAATGTCTGAAAACTACACAACTAGAGCGAATAGTTTATTTTCTCAAGCCATAAGACCTCTTAATACCCATAACCAGACTTGATGTCTTCACTGACATGTTCAACAATTTCCTGTACAATGCTGTTGTTCCTACTTGCCTAATGACAACCACTATCATCCCCATGCCAACAAAGCTTGATGTGCCTCAATGAGTATCATCCTGCTGCACACACACACATATCGTTATGATGCAGAGGCTTGTCATAAGGCACATCAAGACCCTTCAGTGGACCACTGCGCCATGGAAGATGCCCTCATCCCAAAAAAGGACACATACATGAATGTTTTTCTTTGACTTTGGTTCAGCATTCATCTCAATCTTTCCCCATCACAGAGGGACCATCAAGAGCATCCTGAGCGGCTGTATCACTGCCTGCTTTGGGAATTGCACTTGGGAATTGTTTTGGAACACAAGAGCCTATACAGCAAATACTGAGGTCAGGTCAGCTGAGACGATCAATGGGGCCACTCTTTTTTCTATCATGGACATTTAAACGACACACTACCTCTGCAAAGCCGACAGCATAGTGGATGATCCCACATACCCCTCACACACTCACTCTTCACTCTCCTGCCATTTGGGAAAAGTTTTTGTTGCATTTGGGCTATCCAATTCAATTCAAATTTATTTGTATAGCGCTTTTAACAATGGACATTGTTTCAAAGCAACATGAACATAATAAAAAGAGTTTAATATTATACAAGGAAACATAAAAAAAAATTGAATGTTTGTATTTAGCCCCATCGAGCAAGACTGTGGCGACAGTGGCAAGAAAAACTCCATTAGACAGAAAAGACAGAAACATTGAGAGGAGCCAGCCTCAAAATGGAAATCATCATTTGTGTGAAAGTAGAGTGTGTGACTTAAAAATGTACAGTCCAACATTAATTAGGAGGTTGTTGTCCTTAAACACCACATGTAGTTGGCATCTCCTCTTTGAATGTCAGAAAGCTTCACAACCAGACACTGTGTAACAGTTTCTTTCCTCAAGCCATAAAACTTCAGAATACCCATAAACAAACTGAACTGAACTGAAAAGATACACACACTCACTTATTCAATATTCATCTATGTTTAAAGAACCACTCATATAAACACTGTTTATGTGCCATTTTTGAACATTCGCTTTAATGCTGTTTTGCACATCAACATTTAATGCTGCCACCAACTGCTGCTATTGTCAGTGTACATATGTTTACACTCACACATTTGTATATTTTATAATTATGAAGAAAATAATACCAGATCTGTACCCAGTGTGTGACTCTGGTTTCTTAGAAATTCGTAGAAACCCATATGCAAGGACATTGGTTACAATTGTCAATGGACATATCCAAAATGTTCACAGGTTCTTATCAAAGCCCACTGGCTAGTAAGGATCAGGCTATTATTTATTATAATGCTGAGGCTAGTACATGGTAATTTGCATTAATGCAATTGCACACTTTAAGCAACGTCTCACATTATTGCTGACCACCATGGCATCTCCATGACAACTGTGGCCATGCTGTGCAGTTTATTTCTTCTGCAACAATCATAGAAGCCTGAGAAAAAAAGTTTTTCAACTACTTCCTGTCATTTGGAATTCTTTCAAAGACAGCATATGAAATTTAGATGTTTCCCTCAGAAAGTATTTCCAATGAAACTTTTTCATTATTTTTGGTGGGCATATGGCTATTAATTTATTTTTATGGTTGTATTATTTGCTCTAAAGCTTTGTATAACATATTTCATATATCAGGGGTTTGCTTTATCCAGTTAATATCCAGTCCCACCCCAGCCAGGTGGAGTCACACACTATATTTATTTTTCAACTAGAGACATAGAGGTACATCTCTCTTTTCTTCCATTCACATGTCTGGGAAGTTGGGAAGTTGTACACAGATCAAAAACACAGTGTAATAGTAATAATGCACCACAACAACAAATTTTACAGACAAAAAAGTCCATAGTGCTACTCTTTAGCAATATAAGAGGTCTCATTGCTACTAATCACTAATCCTGTGCAGTGCTGGGTTTGTTGCACCTAGTCCACACGGTTGCTGTAAACCAGTCTGTAAGAGTGTTTTCTTACCCAAAAGAAAGTCTACCGATCAAAATAAATAAATAAATAAATACACCCAATCCACTACAATCCACTACAATCTTTCTCTGTACACCTACAGTGTAGAAATACACTACTCACCTATTTATTGGGTAGTACAAAGTAAATTTGTTTCTGTGGTGATGAACTGATGCCATCAGTAATCTCAGGAATCTCAGCCTTAAATGACATATATTCATTCATCTATGTTCTTGTTGTTCCCTTAAATGACATATTGTTAACTAAATTATTTTAGAATAACATTATCTGAATTGCAAAACTATGAAATTATCCAAATTTCTTGGTAATTCTACATGCAACTGTGCAAAGATTCTTGAAGAAGTGTAATTATTTTTATGAGAAATCATACAGTACACATGCACACAAGGATCATCTGCTCTTTTAACTTTCTTCCTTTTTTGACATAACAGAGGTTTATGGTAACACCATTGTGTTAGGAAATTACAAAAAATGTGGGTAAAACAACAACATTAACTAAATACACAACAGTTGCTCTTTACACATACACACAGTCCTCTGTGGGAGTAACATGAATCCTTATTTATCAAACAATCAGGAACCTGTTTATACATTGTGTATGCTCAGTGAATTAAGTACTGCATGCTGTACTGGTAAAAGTGGTCAGTACAGACCTTTTTTGTGTCAGGTAGTAAATGATTGCTACTCCTTAATTTCATTGCAATGGTGCATGCAAGTCTGCCAATCAATGCAACAGTGTGACAAGGATCATGCAGTTCCTTACAAAGGATAAACCTTTAATAAATTATTTTTATTGATTGTTTGTTTACTACTTGGGTAACACTATTCAATATCAGTACATCAACAATTATGCACTTAATGCCTGAATTAATATTTACTTAAATATATGATATATGAACTAATGATGAGTTAAAGTACCTTCATAGCTTCCCCACAGCTATGGCTGTAATTCCATGTTAATCATAATTCTGTACAGAAACCCAGTTCATTTATTGAATTTGTAGGCCTAGTTTCATTCTATGCATTCTTCTGTTCTTTTCTAGAACTGCCCACTCTGTCCCATTTGTCAAACTACACAAAATTTTGCACTCACTCTGCTGAGCTGCTCAAGCAGATTGTAGTTTTGTTCTGATAGGTCTGTGATGGTACGGGTCTTGTCCCGATCAGCCTCACGCAGCTGTAACTTATGCTTCTCCAGTTCACCCTTGAGCTGCTGCACATCAGTCTCCAGCTCAGCCACTCGCCCTTCCCACTCGCCTTCTCGTCTCTCCAAGCGTTGTTGCAACTCATGCTTCTCCTGCTCCAGATTCTGCAGACAAGCGATACAAATGCAAAATCAACTTTTGCAACCCTACAGGGACTCAGGGTGAACTCACGTTACTATGTGGAGTTCGCCATTTTCTCGTCATTACAAGATGAATTTTCAGATTCACCATGACCCTGAGCAGAATATAGAGGTTACTGTACAATGATGTTATGAATGTGAGGGTTTGCCAGGGTTTATTCAAATTCCTAGAACTGAACAAATATTAATCCCGATACTCCAGATGTAGGATTGATCTATGTTACTATATAAGGTGAACTACAATTAATGATTTTTGCTGAATAGCCAGAACAAACACATTATTTCTTTCTTGCAACAGCGGTGGCTCAAGTGGTTAAGGCTGTGGTTTGTTGATTGGAAGTACCAGCACTGTCAAGCTGCCTCTGGTGGGCAGATAAGCAAGGCTCTTAACCCTTCCTGTTTCAGAGGTGCTTTATCATAGCTGCCCCTGTGCTATGACCCCAACCTACTCAGTTGGGATATATGTTGAAAAGAATTCCGCTGTGCTGTAAAGTATATGTGGTGATTAGGTATAAGGTTTCTATGCCCCAATTTCATTTCATTTCACATTTTCAAAAGGGAATAACAAGAATCCTACAATATTTTATGTTTTTATATGTTATGTACTGTTAATCTCTATCTTGACAGCAGAGCTGAAAGCAGATAAGGGATCAGATCAGATGCCCTTGGAATACATACTTTGGATATCCAAATAACCAGGTCCCCATTTTGATGTGCACATGGAGTTTCTTATGTTTACTATATCTTCATGTGTTTCCGTCCACTGTACAAATAACAAGATGGTAGGTGACAACTAGGTGTGAATATGTGTATGCCTAGTGCCTTGTACTTTTATCCAGGATGTAAATTCTGTGTTCACACTACAAACTCTGGACACACTGCTACCCTGAAAAAAATAAAGTAATTCTTGTAGATGAATGAACAAATACATAAAACCTGAAATTTCTATATTAACTAATTAATAATTGTTTTAATAAATATACAGCACCATTAATGATTTGTAAATGAATCATTATGAATCAAACTATGAATGACTATAAAAATATAGTGATGACCTTGTCTTATACACTTACGAATGTTCTTTTTATATTCATGACACAAACTTATGAATGTAGGAAATTATTTATTTTTTGGTTCATCCTGTTAAGTAATAGCTTGAGTCTGATTCCTCTCAGAATTTCATCCTCTTTTGTTAGTCAGTTCTTTAAGCATCAAAATCTAATTACAGATTTCAACTAAAACTCATTGAAATTGAAATGGGGTTGTGAAAAACTCAAAATCATTAACAATCATACTGTCTACAAATGCAAGTCTTTCTAATTAAATGAGTGGTCATGGAATTTCTTCAGAACTGGTAAGTAGGACACGAGTTAAGATTATATATATAAAAAAAAGCTGTAAGCTACATCAAAGATTGAAGTATACAGTGTCCTGCAAAGACAGTGCAACAGGCAGGAGTCAACATCTATAATTATATTTTAGTCTGATATCTGAGAAGACAACTTTTTCAAATAAAAATCCTTGTGGTTTTTAAGAATTGCAGCTCACTGCCATTTGTTACTCACCAGTCTGATTGTTAGTTGCTAACATGATCTATTTTGTCATCAAATACTGTTCAATTTGGCATGCAACATAAGCTAATAAAACAAACAAACAAACAAACAAACAAATACATAGCCCCAATGAATGGTGAGATGCAGTGGTTGCATTGTGTAACAACTCCACAGAACCTGCATCATGGAGTATCACCTTTATACACTTGTTATACACCATTAATTCCTTTTTTATTACATTTCTGCAGACATATACAATGTATTACCTCAATTTCAGAATGAGGAGTCTGTTAAGAGAAGAGACAAGAAACCAATCAATACAGCAAGAAAGCCCCTACCAACAAACCTCCCCAGAGGCCATGAAAAAAACAAAACACAAGCAAAAAAACAAACAAACCAAAAGGTCAAGTCATTATTTAATAAGGCTCTAATGAGAAGGTGCAGATATTACTGTTAAGTTCTCAAAAAACTCAGTATAGGGCTCCAGATTTTATAAAAGTATTTCAGTGAAACTTTGGAAATGGAAACATTGCAATACTTCTCATATCCTGTCCTCATGTGATGGGGAGGCATGTTTCCATTTAAGGAGAATGGCAGGCCTAGAGGTACCAACAGAATGGTAAAGGCAATGATGCCATGCATTGTGGATGATACAGCTGAAGCAGGGTGAAAGCTGTCAATGTGTCAGAGGCTATGATGGTGTTAAGGGCCTGTGAAAGTGTACCAAAAATATTAGACCAGTAGCCCATTAGCATCGGGCACAATCAGAACATATGAAGGTGATCAGCTGGAGATTATTTGCATCTCTTGTATTAGTGCATGTCTAGTACAGCTAAAACTAAGAACGTTCTGGTTTTCCGATGACAATCCCCAGGTCCTTTCCCCAGCCTTGTTTGAGAGTAGGTCAAAGAGATTATTTTACCATGATGGATATTAGCATTCTATGACCATGGTCGAGGGTGAGAATGAAAATGAAGCGATATTTTTTGAATAAAGTGTCTCACCTGAAAGAAACAAAACAGATGGCTGTTAAGAAGATTAAATTTAACTGATAAAGAAGAGAAAGAATAGAAGATTTATTTTTCATACAAGTTATTTAGAGTAGAAATACCTTTACTTGCCCAAATATCAAATACACAGTCTGAATGGGATGGGGGTCAATAAGTGACTATACTATTATTAGTATATATTATTATTACTAGTACTTATACTATTATTCTTGAACTTTCTAGGACAAGCAAATTCTATTCAGTATTTAATATAATACTGGAAACAGATGTTTGTGCCTATACTGTAGCAAAAACTGATTTGTCAGAGGGACTAATATTAACCAAACCAAGATATAATTATTTATGTTAAGCAGATAATTGGTGTAATTCTCATCTGAATAAGTTTGTGTCTCTGACAATATAAATGGCATATGAGAAGACATAAATTATAGTTTGTCTGACTTTTTTTTTTTTTTTCAAACTTTTCACACTTTTGCATAATCCCATGTGAACTCTTCACTATGTTTCCAACTCTTCATCCAGTAACATTGACATTTCATTTTATCACAAATAACTTGCCTGAGCTATCTCAACTCCTTACTGTGCCCCAAATGATGGAATGACCAAAAGCGTAGGCACTATCTTCATCAGCACATTAGACTTGCTCCTATCCAATTAGAAGACTAAAGACAAAACACCTGCACCATGGTATAATAGCCATATTCATGACCTCAAGAGAGCAACCCGTACCCTTGAGCGAATCTGGAGAAAAACTAAACTAGAGGTTTTTAGAATTGCATACAAGGACCTACAAGGCTCTAAAAGTTGCTAGAGCTGAGCATATGAGCAAACTAAAAAAACCCCAAAACAATCCCAGGTTTTATTTAGCACAGTGGCTAGATTAACAAAAAAATAAAATTGAAAATATCAGAAACAAAATAATGGATGTTCAACCCCTGACATGTGATCCAGTCTCACCTAAAGCTCTACACTCACAACTACAGTGCTTTACAAGTATAGGAGAGGAAGAGCTAGATAAATGTATTACTACAGCTAAATCAACAACATGTTTAGCCATTCCAACTAAATTACTTAAAGAAGTTTTACAGACAACTGTTGAACCTCTTCTCAATATTATTAACTCATCATTATCTTAAGGTCATGTCCCTAAAACCTTCAAGTTGGTAGTTATTAAGCCCCTCATTAAGAAACCTAATTTAGATCTTAACAAACTATCAAATTACAGACCCATTTCAAATTGATTTTGTTTAGATTCTACCTGTCTGATTAATCCCATTTTGGGATTAGTTTCCATTGTTATGCTGACGATACACAGTTATACATCATTGGACATCATCAAAACCACATGAAATATCTAAACTTTCTAGGTTAACTGAGTGTGTTAAAGATATAAGAGACTGGATGACCTGTAATTTCCTAATGTTAAATTCTGATAATACAGAAATTTTACTTATCGCTCCAAAGACCAGAACACAGAAGCCCCACAATTCAACTTCCAGTACTGTTGTACTGTTACTACAAGCTTGACAGTGAAAGAACTGGGTGTTATTTTAGACAGTAACTTGTCTTTTGACAATCATATTGCCCATATTACAAAGACAGCCTTCTTCCACCTTAGAAATATTGCCAAGCTTAGAAACATCCTATCTTTATCTGATGCTGAGAAGTTACTTCATGCATTCATGACCTCCAGACAGGATTATTGTAATGCATTACTAGGTTGTTGTATCTTATTACAACTTCATATTATTACTTCAATAAATAGGCTACAGTTAGTCCAAAATGCATCTGCCAGAGTTCTTTCTGGGTCAAGAAATTATGACCATATAACCCCAATTCTATCATTGTTAAGTTTAGAATCATTATAAACTGCTGTTACTTACGTACAAGGCTTTAAATGGTTTAGCTCCCATGTATCTGACCAGTCTTCTAACACGCTACATTCCGTCAGGTTCCCTAAGATCACAAAACTCAGGACTTCTGGTAGTTCTTAGAATATCAGAGTCTACTAAAGGCAGTACAGCCTTTTCTTATTTAGCCCCCAAACTTTGGAACAGCCTTCCTGATTCCTGTTCGGGGCTCAGACACACTCTGTCAGTTTAAATGTAGATTAAATACAAATATATTTTGTCAGGCATATACAGTACATAATACTTCACATAACCTACACAATAATATCCAATACTGGTCAATATTATGAACAGCTGCTACATTAATCCCTCTCCACTGTTTCTCTTTTTCTACTCATCCTGAGGCACTTCATGAAGATTTCAGAGCTTCATTGAGACAAGGCCACCCCTGCTAGCATCCTGGGGCATCTAGAGAAGTACCTGCTCCAGCTGGATTCCACTTCATGAAGTATTAGTTCATTCAAAAAGGATATACCGTCAAGGACAAACAACCTCCTAATTTGTCAGTATATTTCTTTAATTAACGCCCTCCAGTGTCACCCAAATAAGGATAAATTATTTGTTATAAGTTAACATTATATGTCTGGTTCCTCTCAAGGTTTGTTCCTCTTTCATCTTATCGTTTTTTTTTTCCTTGCCACTTTTGCCACAGTCAACTCAGGCTTGCTCAATGGGGATAAATTCAAACACACTATATAAATAGCTATTAATCTTGATTTACTAATTTTTGTAAAATTTTGTATAACTGTATTTTGTATAACTAGTATAACTGTTTATTATATTCATGTTCTGTAAAGCTGCTGTGAGACAATGTCTATTGTTAAAAGTGCTATACAAATAAAACTGAATTGAATTGAAAAATGATGAGATGTTACAGTATGATACTGTATTTGGTAATAACAGCACTATATTGTAAATGTTGATAAACTTGTATTGTAAATTCAAAAATGTGAAATGTATTAAGACTCATGTGGCAATTTCAGTCAGCCAAATATCATACTTAGTTTACTACATTACTCACTGGGTACTGACAATTTGCCCCTTCAAAGACTATAATAGATTATAATAGATTATAATATGAAAAAACAATTCAGTTATTCTTATAGCTTACTTGACCCACTTGACTAGTTAACATTAAACCACCGGCTTCTCATCAGCCTGAATCATATACATCACAGTGTATAACATCATAGAATAGATCAGATACAGATCAAGGGCATCAATTAAAATGAAAGATCACATTGGGGAAAACATTTGCTGTCATTGACTTTGGCCATGACATGGTTTTTGGTACCAACTTGGCAGGATCAGAAACTGTGATCTCCTGGCAAATTTACACACAACAGCCTCTAGTGCTTGCTGAGAATGGCATGAAAAACAAAAAACATCCTGTGTGCAGAGGATCTGCAGGCTGAAACACCTTGTTGATGAGGGTGCTCTGAAAGTTTTGAGCTGACAGGATGTTTATAGTTACTCACATACAGCACTAGAAATCTTTACATCTGCGATGAGCAGAAAAGCATCCGAGAACACAGAACACATTGAAACCTGAGGTGGATAGGCTATAGCAAAAGAAAAATAAATTTATTTTCCTTTAAATCTATGACATAATTTTATTTAGTATTAGTTTGATTGTCATGGACTCGTTCATTCTTTTTTTCACAGGATATTGTCAATAATGTAAATACCAAGGCCATCTCAAGGCCAAGAACATAAAAAAGGTAATCAATTACTTTTACTTTTTGCTTTGTTATACTTCTATTTCTTGTTGCAATTAAAATGGCTTACTTCTAGCTTCTCGATCAGATCCTTGGTCATTTTTTCATATTGCTTTGTGAGGTCCTGGTTTCTCTCGAGCAGTGCTTTTCCGAGTTTTGCAGCCAGAACCAAATCCTTTTCTTTCTGCCGGAAAAGCGCTAAAAGATCTGCGTCCTGCTCGCTTATGATCAATTCTTCTTCCCGTTCCCGTGTAAGCATGGCCAGTTCTTCCTCCAGGACCGTGCCGAGGCCTCCCGGGCCGATGTGCATGGGTGACTGGTGTAGATGAATGAATGGAGGCAGATGAGTAAAGTCGTCTCGTGAGCCTGGAGGAGTTTGCGAGTCGCAGTCCGCGCAGGCGCTGTCCAACTCTGCTGGTGCTGAAATCTCGGCCGCAACGGACGAAACGGTGTGTAGATCGAGTCCGAAAGCTGACATTGCAAAATAAACCAAGGGATCTAACTGATATATAGCCTCTGGCCTTTTAGCCCTTTCACCGGGTCTGTGAGATATAATCCGCTAAGCGCCATGGAGGATGGTGGGGGTGGAATATACCCACTGCCTGCGAATTATTTCATTATTTTAAGCGTGTATTTAGTCATATCGTGTCACTCCTGGTTTCATGATGTCTTCTCTCGTTTGAATATATATGTAAACACTGTGTCCCTGTTAATCTTCCAGGTAATCCCAGGGAATTAATCCGTTTCCACAAATAGGATTGGTTTTGTTTTCCCGATTTCTACGTTAACCAGCTTGAGGCACGCTTTCCACTGTTCGATGTGTCCATCTTAATGCATCTGGATCTTTTTTCGACATAACGGGGGTTTCCTACGCCTGATACATTTTACAAATCCCCTGAAATAAAACACAAATAACGAGTCTGATTTCGACGGTTGTGTGCGAGGTCTGCGTACGTCGTACCTACTCCCTGATCTCGTCCGTACCCGTGACGTCAGTCCTACAAACTGTTAACCTATTGGTTGAATTTAATAAGGCCATATGTCAGTGCGCTACGTGCCTGACACAGATGCGCTATTTCCAAAATGGACAATTTCCAGAAACTGTCACCGATTTTCATCTACTTCATCTTATAAGAGGTGTTGTTGTATAAAACATCTCAGCTGTCCTTAAACATACTGACATACTGCAACATACTGAACCTGAGCTAATGTATTCAAAGACAGATTTAAAAGCACTTTTGTACGTCGCTCTGGATAAAGGCGTCTGCCAAATGACCTTAAATGTAAATGTAAATGTAAATTGTTGCTGTAACCATAGCTTCATTGTATAAACTGCAAATTCAGAAATGTCAAAAGGACCAAAAGTTTAGAGGGGGCAACTTATCCGTGGGTAATTTATTGAATTGATAAAGTTATTTGCATTACAATTTTAAACAAAAACTACAATTTGATTATTTTTTTTCTAGAGCAATCTGGACACCCGCATAGCACTGGAAATCGAATGGAATGGATTTAAAAAAAAGAAAGACATTTCTACACTGTAAAAAATGAATCATGAGTCTTGTAATTTTCATTAAAAAATTTATGTGATCATTAAAAATAATGTGCATATTTCATAAAAAATTTATTTTGTGTTTATTATTGACTACTGAGAAATTCTTCTTCTTCATTAGGCTGTTCCCATTAGGGGTCGCTACAGTAAATCATCAGTTACCACCTATCTCTATCCTCGGGATCCTCTACACTCGCACCAATGAACTTCATGTCCTCTTTTACAACATCCATATATCTCCCCTTTGGCCTTCCTCTCGACCTGGCAGCCCCATGACTTTCATTCCTCTTCTTTCTTAAACAGACCTCCACCTTTCCAGGTGTTCCTCCACCTGCTCTCTACTCTCACTACAGATCACAATGTCAATGCCGCAAACATCATTGACCACGGAGATTCCTGTCTGGCTTTATCTGTCAACCTGTCCATCACTATAGCAAACAAGAAGGGACTCAAACCCAATCCTTGGCTTGAGCCACTGCCCGTTTGCCTTTACAGACCGAGGTGCCCTTAGAGAATGCTAAAGATTTTTTTGACTCCACACCGGGTTTTACTTTTCTCACTCGCTCCTAAGCAGCCGCAGTCTCTCACAGTCACTCCATGCACTCCACTTCTCACTCACTCCCAAAAAGTCAGTCACACAGTCACTCGCTAAACTTCGTAATCTGAGTGGACAAGAACGACTCTCTGATCTTCTGCTCCTGGCCATTGAGAAGGACATCCCATTCATAAAAGATGAGTTTTTCAAAATCTTTCAGGAAATGGTACCAAGGTTTGCTGTGAAATTAGGATATACTGAAAGACAAAGAAGAACATGTAAAAAGTTCATGGTATTATAAGAGATTCATGATTTTCATTAAAATGTCTGCAATAAAGACAGAAATGTATTATTATATCGTGCCTGGTGCCTTGTCTTTTATTTGGTGTTTTGCAACTAGCCTTTTTTTTGTTTTGAGTTTTTGTTTCACTGCCCTTTAAAATGTCTTTGCAAGGCCCTGCACATCACCAACTGAAGCTGTCTAGCTACATTCTCTCCTAGCATCACTTTGCAGTCACTAATCTTTCTCAGATTGCCTTGTCTGCAAAGCATTTATACTAGCTGCGAAATTCTACCTCCACTCTTATCTGTTCCTCTCTCTTATGGGAACATCCATTTCCATCCTCTTTGTAAAGTCCATCACCATCTGACCTTCTAGATTCCTTTCCTTAACAACAAACCTGCCCATCACCTCCTCATCACCTCTGTTCCCCTCCTAAAAAAATATTTGAATCTAAACAGCAGTTATCAGGCATCCTTTTGGCAGGGTAGACGAATAGTGACCATGTTAAACCATGTTAAAGTCCTTACTAACTTATACATTTATTATCATTTATTAAATTATCTCTTTCAGATACTTAGTGTTAACTCTGTTGAGTTGAACCAGGTGATTTAAAATAAAGGTATGAAATTATGTGTTGTTTTGTTGTGAAAGTAGGAATGATAGTCTGATTGCTGCATTTTACCATGTTCTGCAAATAGACATTTAACTATGGAAATTAGAAGAATATAAAAACCATTCTGACAATTACGGCATTGTCATTGTTCTCAAATCCATGTCTGTTATGTCCACAATAATAAGGTATACCTATAATGCAATGCTAAGCCACATAGTATAAGATTACTATAAAATTTACATTTTATTTCAGTTCTTCTATGTTAACTTTGACACATCAGATAACTGAATGAAGTTATTTAAACACTTTGATGAAGGGAGTTTTTAGCAACAACAAAAAAAAGAGAATTAATATAATGTAGATTTATTTGAAATGAATTTTTAATGATATTTTGTAAGGCTCGATTATGTAGAACATCCTCAGTTTCATGGTCAGACTTGTGGTTCAGCTGTATTGGGTTTCTAGGCTTAAACAAGGTCAATTGTATGTTTTGGTGCTTAAAACATGAATAAAAATATGTAATAAAATTATTCTACAACCTTTACAATAAATAAACTGTATAACTACTTTGATTTATGATTGTAATAATTCTAACAGCAGACAGCATTATGAGACCACAATGAGGCTTCTAGAAAAAAGGCCTACATTAATTATGTATTTTAATGTATTAACTATGTATATTATATAAGTTAAAATTATTTTATATTATTATATTATTATATAAGCTATGTATTTTATGTATCTGGATAGGTCTTGAGTTTGGGTTTAAAAGTGTGTGCAGGTTTACAGGTTATTGTAAAGGAGTAGTGCAAATATCTGTACTCATTTTCCTAAAAGTATTATGCTTGTAATTGCACAGTACACTAATATTTTTAAACAATGTGTTTAAAATTATGTTTATTCTAAATTATATATATACATGTTGCAAATTTTAGAGATCAGATTTTACAGGTAGGCATTTTCACATTTCCTGTATTGTCATTAAACACCATCAGATAAAAATTACAATGTCAGCTGAACATATTTATAATCAATATTTGCATGTTTAATTTTACAGATTAATGAAAAAATTAGGAGAATTACTGCTCTGCACATTGAGCCAACTTTTATGAAGATGCTGGATTACTTTTTTAATCAGACCATCAGAGACAAATGATGTTTTTCCCCTTTGCTTGGTCTATTATTTGGGTGAAAAGGAGGAAGACTTACATTGTAAGTGTATAAATGTATTTCAGAAAAATGCATTTGACATGTTTGTTTTTATTTACAAAAACTGAAATACAGCTTAAACACTGCTTTGTTGAAGTTTACATAATCTGATTTAGTGCATTCAAAAAAGCAGTGTGTAAGTTGCATAGCTGTATTTCTGTTTCTGTTCACTGTATTATTGTGAACTAGTGTCTGTCATTACTTAAACTGTACTTGAGTTTATGCTTTAGTGTCAAGCTGCAACGTCCATTGAAACATCATATTTTGGGTAGTTAATGTTTACAATGAACCTAGAAAGGGTTTAATTCCTGATGTCTCTGCATTTTAAGCTCTTGCAAGAAAAAAAATATTTGAACATGTTTAACCTTACAAAAATGAACTTTATTCATTCCATCCTTCAAATGAATGAATAATGATAATGACTCCATTGGGCCATGGTGGCTTGGCGGTTAGCACATTTCCCTCATACCTCCAGGGTTGGCGGTTCGATTCCTGCCCCTGCTGTGTGTGTGGAGTTTGCATGTTCTCCCAGTGCCTTGGGGGTTTCCTCTGGGTACTCTGGTTTCCTCCCCCTGGTCCAAAGACATGCATAGTAGGTTGATTGGCATCTCTAAATTGCCCATAGAAGTGAGTGTAAGTGTGGCCCTGCGATAGCCTGGCGACCTGTCCAGGGTGTACTCTGCCTTCACCAATAGATGGCTGGGATAGGCCCCAGCTGATCCCTGTGACCTGGGTATTCCCAGAATAAGCAGGTATGGACAATGAATGAATGAATTATGTTGACTGACTGACTGATTGATTAATTATTGGTTTTGAGATTATTCTACAGCTTTTAGCAAGGTAACATGTTTTATATTTCATGCTATATACATGTTCTCTCAGGTTTTTATTCCAGAATATGACTATTCCCTAAAGGTTTGTGTATGGAGAGTATATGCACAAAACATATTTACAAAATGATAAACCGTTTTTTTCTATGACATGAATAAATTCAATTTTTTTTTAAACTACTGTAAATTGTTTTACAAATCGTGTTTACTATTTTGTTATCAATGGAACATGGAATAAAAACACGTTTAACAACAAAAATGCATTATGTATTTATTTCATTTTTTTTAATTTTATAATTAAGTAATTTTCATAATACATATAAGCTGAGATGCTTTTCTGCTTTCATGCTTATAAAGAGTGATCTTTTCTGGCAGCTTGAATCCAATCTGACAATTTTTCTCTGACCTGTCTTATTTAATTCAATTAAATTTTAACAGAAATCTAAAAATTGGAATAAAAATTACAAAGTTAAAAATAAAATTGATATTTATCCCTATTTAATACTGGCAAGGAAAAACTCCCGGTATGACAATGAGAGGAAGAAACTGTTAGAATAACAGACTCAAAAGTATTCTGCTGCTGCTGACAGTGTTACTGGTATTATGTTGGATGTTGTCAAATCAATGTATGTTCATGTCTGACATGTCCCTGCACCACCTGGACTGCATGGTAGACCTTTTGCATTTTTCCTCCACAAACACATTCTCAAGAATTAACATACTAATTAACTAATTAACATACAGCACACATTGTACATCTTCCAGTTGGTACTCTGTTCATGATAAATTTCAAAGAGGCTCAGGGGTATAAAAAGATATGCAAAGGGAGGTACTACCATCATGTATCCAGATGTTTTGAACATCATTCATCCAGGTGCATTTACCATCAAAATATCTTATTTCTGCGATGCTGTATTTCAGCAATTGTAAGTTCTCTTTACTTTTATTCTGTGTATATCTTGTATTTGAGATTTGTAAAATAAATCAACTTACTCTAAATACTCAATAGTTCTTCTAGTCCTTGGTGGTCCGGGGCAGGATCCTACTCGCTTACCACTGTGGCCCAGGCTCAGTTCCTGGGCAGGGAACCAACTCAGCCACTGAAGAGGTTAACTCTCAGAGCCAGTCATGATCTTGGATAAAATGGGATGGAGCCTGTGGGAAAAAAGCCAGACTATCAGATCAGACTATCTGCTCTGGTGACCATGAACATGGAGCATCTGAAAGACCATAACTCAATAGTTCTTCTGCATAAAAGTATAGTATTTTAAAACCTACTGTATGTCTTATAATGCTTATTATAAGTTTTTATTATTATTATTATTATTATTATTATTATTATTATTATTATTAACTTGCAAACTGCAAACAATGGACCAAGCCGAAGCAGACCCAGTTGCTGGAGCTGGGTCCATCTCGCAAACAATGAACACAACTACGAAACATAGAAAAAATTAGTTAGGATATAATTTTCAAAGGCTGAAAACGAGCTACAAAGCACAAACTTTGCTGAAACCATCCTGGATTCTCAAATAGACATGAAAATGATGATGGTATCAAAATGACAGCAGAACAGTTACTTTTTAAAGAGTAAGTCAAAAGGAAAAAAGTGACAAAGATGTCATTCGCTAGACTTGTTAAAAAGTCGAATGTAGCATAAAGTGAAGAACATGATACAGAAAGTGAAAATGAGTTGTCTGACTCTAGTGTCTCTATCACAGGCAGAGGGCTCAAGCAGGAGTTACAATGCAGAAGACATTAAACTGTTTTTACGATCAACTAAGAATAGAAAGGGAGTTTGGGTCATTGAATATTTAATATTATTGTAGAAGATATGGACAGGAACCATGCTGAACCACATATAGCCTCTTGCAGAGGTTTTAGACAACACATGCTACAAAAGTGAATACTGGCACTTCAGTTCTGCATTGCTTGATGATGAACTTTTTCTAGACTCTTTTAAGTTCTACTAGGATGATTTCAGGCTGATGAGAGATTCCTTTAAAACTGTTCAGCAGTGGTGGGACTATGGCAAGATATAAATTAGACAATTTTTTACAACAGTACACTCTTAGTATCACCAGAGAGTTATCAAGGTCGATAAAAGACCTAGAGGCCGAAATCATCCATTTTCAGGAGTGGAGGCAATGGGAGAAGAGGCGATTGCAGAACAGCTAACTGAAAAAATGTGCCAATGGATGGAGATGCCTGAAGCAAAGGCACAGGGGGCCTTGGTCCAGTCAGGTTTTCTAAGTGTAAACCAATTGGATGTACCAACTAAATATTTCTTCAGCCTTGAATAAAAAAATAGTCAAAATACGTTTCTTCATGCCTTACATTCAGAGGGTGGAGTACTATTGTCTGACCAAACAGATCTTAAGAAAAGGGCAGTGGATTTCTACAAAGATCTCTACAAGCAGTAGTTTTAAGAAAACCTTCCACAGGTGACAGGGGAGGCCAATACTGGCCACAAAGGTGTGGTGAGCATAGGCAAACTTTGCAAAGCTCTCAAGAGCATGAAGACTGGTAAAGCACCCGGTATAGATGGACTCCCAGTCAACTTTTACAAGTTACTGTGGGAGGTGGTGGGTGAGGGCATGCTTCTAGTGCTCAACAAAAACTTATCTGGAGGTTCAATGCATTACAGTAGCTGTCAGAGGGCGGTACTTAATGGATATAAAAAAACTGGTGCCTGGTCACACTCTTGTGCAGTGATTATAAGCTGCTCCCCAAAGTTCTAGCATTAATATTTTGGCTGAAGTACTGGGTCAAGTCATTCACCAGGATCAAACCTATTGCGTGGCCAGCAGAACAATATATCTCTATAATGCTCCAAAAGGTTTGATTTGACTAGGTATAATCTCTTTAGACCAAGAGAAAGCCTTTGACAGAGTTGAGCACAAGTACTTGCGGGAGTTTTAGAGGCTTTTGGCTTTTGCAAATAATTCATTGAGAAAGTCAAGGTGCTTTATAGTGAGAGTGTATTGAAGATAAACAGTGGCTTATGCTCTCCTTTTAAAGCTTGAAGGGGGGTTCGACATGGCTGTTCACTCGCTACAATGCTGTATTCGTTCGCTCTAGAACCTCTGTTACAACAAATTAGAGCAAAGATAAATTGGTCTATGCTTATCAAATGGCACAAATAACATCAAGGTAGCAGCATATGCCAATAAAGTCATAGTTTTAATAATAAAGTAAAGTGACATAGACACCTTAACAACATTACTAGAAAGGTTCAATGTTAAAGGTATCCTCTGCTAAAGTGAATTGGAAATAGAGTGAGGCTTTATTGTTTGGTAATTGATTGAATGAAAAGCCAAAGCTTCCAGAGGGGTTAACTTGGAGGAGAGGGAGCCTCAAATACCAGGGAGTTGTTGGAGATGAGGCTGGTGTGATAAAGAACTGGGAAGAGCCACTTGATAAAGTAAAGCTCCGATTAGTGAAGTGGAATTGCATTGGGTTCCACAAAGTGTGTTGTTTTTGCCAAAAGAAGATGGCAGATAAGGACTTATCCATCTACAAAGCAGGGCAGTAGCTTTTGTCCTGCTGTTTCTACAAATAATTCTGCGTGGACTTGGAGAACTGCTGCAAGTGCCATTCTAAACAGCACAGAAAGATATGCTTTCTTATGGATCCCTGTAAAGTGACGTTTTGGACTCAATGGACATAGTACAAAAGTTTTTGAGTAGTACAAAAGGTAAAAAAAATGTGGTAGTTAGCTCTTCATTGACTAAATTCTTGATGAAGCGGTGAGGGATGTTTATCAAGTCAGGATAAACAACGTTTGAAAAAAGATGCATGTAGAAGAATTGTGTGATGATGAAGTGCTAATGGAAGACAACTAGACGTTGCTCAACTTGGCTGGCTCTAAATTGGTGTTTTTTTTTCCTAATGATTTAAAATGCTTTAATTTGTTGATTAATAGCAAAGTCATGTTAACACATGTTTCTGTCAACAGGAAGAAAACGGTATTTTTCAATGTTTGAATGTAAATTTAGGATGCCATAGAAGCTACTTGTCACATTCAGGCAAGTATGAATTTACACACATATGTATTTGCATGCTACAATATATCTGTTATTTTTACTTATTTACCTCAAAATATAAAATAGTGGTTAAGTGTTGTCAAATGGTGTGTCTGTTAATTTACAGGGTGACCTAACACTTTGGGAAATTTGACTGATTGAGATAGAGAATCTAGCTCAAGATACAGAGTTTGACTTATTTTTGCATTCTCCACCATAAATAATGTAGCGAAATTAGCTTGAGATTTAAATATTTAAGTATAATTATATGGTTATAATTACTTTAAAACATTCAAATGGGGTTTTTGAACTAACTGCCATGGAATCAATAACACAATTATCTGCGCTGTTCATCCAACGAAAAGGGCAGTATAATTATTTATTAATTCCAGGATCTTCCTGGCTAGGGAAGAATGGCTATTTTAAAAGTACTAACTGTTATCAAGCACGGTAGCAAGATTCATGTTCAGGGACCCCGAAATTGTGCGCAAGGCACAGAGACAATTACGTATATATAATGCGTTTAATAAACGACGAACACAAAACACATACTAACTACGACAAACGTACATAAACACAGTAAGACCTATAGGAAGAGAGAGAGAGAGAGAGAGAGAGAGAGTAAGGAAACGAAGGGAGATAGAAATTAAGGGAAAAGTAACAGAGGAAATCTGAACAAGAGTAAGAAAGAGAGAGAAAAAGATAAGAAAACAAAAGAGAGACCAATAGGACAAGTTTAAATCAAGTTTGAATACACCGTGCGAGAATCGTCAAGGAAATTAGGTTTCACCTTAATAAAGGGGCTTCAGCTTAAAATTAGGCATCTATTAATTAGTCAGGTTACTTGCATTGGTTCGTTGTTGTGCTTCCTGATGGAATGGTCAAGGAGATTCGGAGGTTTGAAGTCCTTAAAGCAAGCTAGAGATTCTGCGGGAGGTTTTAAAGGTTCCAGTGATGCAAACAAAGAGCTTGATTGAAATTGTCGGCAAAGTCTCAAAGAAAGTGAAAGTCTTGTCCTGGGGCTTTCCGGGACAAGGGACTTAAACTGCAAAAGCTCCCCATGGGAAGAACTTCTCCCCATGACTCCCACATGGCTCTTCCGAGAAACTTCTCCCAACAAGAAGATTTCTCCCTCCTCTGCCGCCATGCCTCGCCTTCCTTCTCCTTCTTTCTTTCCAAAACTTCTCCTCAGACTCGCCCCCCTATCTAGGTAGGCTTGACCTTTTATTGTTATCTTGGTCCACCTAGTTTTCCTAGAGTGACCAATCCATGACTTTCGGCGGGAAAAGGGTTTCTTTGTCTCAGCTCGGGCACTCATTTGCATACATATGGTGGAGTCGGGGATATCGATAAGTTCCAATTAAAGTATAGTGGATCTATATCATGCACTTGAATGAACACATGGCTTACACTATGGTTCATAAAAATACAATCAGATCTATCAAGAGAGCATACTCAAAAGAGAGCATACTCAAACTGAACAGTCAGGACAAGTTGCTTCATTTAAATGTCTGGTATGTAATTTGTGTGATTTTAGCTCAGAGAGGCAATATTTTGAACACCTTGGAATTCATCTGAAAAAGCATGAAAATATTCAATGCGTTTTTAAAGATTACAACTTTAGCAGTGACATATATTCAAAAATTGCACTTCACAAAGCACAATTCTCACTGCACTGAGGATTTTAAACACAGTGTATTACAGACATATTGAAGACAAGCAACAGAAGATAGCAGTTGGCTGGTAGATGACAATGAAGATACTTCTGGTGAAACGCTTGTCCAAGATAGTGAAGATTTAGGTCAAGTCATCGTAGATCATCTTAGTTCTTTATTGCTCAAATTGGACTGTATCTTCAATGTGCCTGGTAGATGCATTGATGACATTGTAGAAGAGCTTCAATTTATTGCTTGTTCAGGTGTTATGAGAAACACTGTCCTTAACACGTTAAAAACCCATAACCACTCTGTTGAAGAAGTGGTGATCACAGATTTGGTTAATAGCCTTTGCCAGCTAAATCAGTGAAGCCTTAAGTTCAGAAGGTCCCATTGGCACAACATACCAAAGAAATAAGTACATTAAAGAACATTTTTCTGTTGTTGAACCTGTGGAGTACATTCTTGATGCAGAAGAGAGAAGGTCATTCCAATATGTACCAATTTTGCTGTCCTTGTCAGAACATCTTAAAAATAGTGACATTCAGGAAAAGGTTTTAAACAGTGTGAGGAACTGTGGTGCTTCATGTCAGTACAGTAGTTTTCGTGCCGGTTCAAACTTCAAGAATAACAAATTTGAATCTGAAGAGCATTTAAGACTTTCACTTTTACTCTACTCTACTTTGAAATTTGTAATCCTTTAGGAACCTCCCGCAAAAAGCACAAGGTAACTGGTGTCGTGTTAGCTGATATTCCGTCTGCATTAAGGTTACACATTCATCAATTTACTTGGCTGTTTTGTGTAAGGCGAATGATGTTCAGAAATTTGGCTATCCCAGAGTGCTTGAGCCATTATTAGGTGATTTGAGAAGGTTTAAAGAGGATGGCATTTTTGTTCCATGTTTGGGAAAAATCTTAAAAGACACAGTATTTTCTGTGATTGCAGATAACCTTGGAGCTCACTCAGTTGGTGGATTTGTTGAAAGTTTTAGTGGGTCTTACACTTGCAGATTTTATATTGGAGAGCGGTCCCAGTTTCAAGAACTTGAAGTGAGAACAGGAGCATTTCCTGGTAGAACAAAAGAGCAGCACCAGTTGGATGTTGAAGCAGCATTGACTAGTGAGATGCATATCCATGGAGTTAAAAGGCAATGTGCAGTCACTCAAAGATTGAATTATATTCATGTGACAACAGGTCACCCACCTGATGTACTACACTATTTGCTTGAGGGTATTGTACCTGTAGAAATGGCATTGTGTTTGGATGTCTTGATTAAGAAGATGTTATTCTCCCTTGAAGAGCTCAACAGAATCATCAAGAATTTCCCATATAAGTGGAAAGACAGGACAAATTCTCCCCAAGGTATACCACCAAAATGTGCCTCTCGTAAAGCCATTGGTGGTATTGCACATGAAAATTGATGCTTATTGAGGCTACTACCACTTATGATTGGGACCAAAGTACCGGAAGAGGAAGAGGCATGGCAGACATTGATGACCCTCAAAGATGTTGATGAGTTAGTCATGTCACCTAAGCACACAGATGAAAGCATTGGTCACCTTGATAGTCTGATTGCTGAGCACAGATATAGATTCTGCTGTCTTTTTTTTGGGGAAACTGATCCCAAAACACCACTTTTTAGAGCATTACCAACAGCTCATTAAAGAATTCTGCCCACTAGGACAATGAGGTTTGAAGCGAAGCACAGCTTCTTTAAGAAGATTGTGAGACAAACTAACTGTTTCCATAACTTTTTGAAGTCTATGGCCAAAAAACACCAGTCCATGATTGCATACCATCCCAGGGCTTCAGAGATCAAAAAACCTGCTGTCTCTGTCTCACAGTTGTCAAGAGTTCCAACTGAGGTTGTAAATGAGAACATACGAGAGTATTTCTCACAGGAATTTCCTGCAGAGACTGTTGTTCATTTGACTAAAATGGCAGAATTTCAAGGCATCAGTTATGTTGCTGGTATGATGGTGGTGTGTGGCTCCACTGGTAGCTTGCCTGACTTTGCTGAAATACTACAAATCATTGTTGTTAATGACAGCTTAGTGTTTGTTGTCAAACTTCAAAGTGAATGGTACTGTGAGCCTTTAGATGTTTCATGTTGGAGTCAACAGGCACAATCAAAGTCATAGCACAGTCACAACTCACTGACATATACCCACTGTCTTCCTATGCATTGGAAGGCAATCGAATAGTTTCTCTGAAATACTACATCTTTTTGTCAAACTAGGTAAAGTACAACTTAAGCAAATTATTAAATATTTGTTACTGATCTGTGTAAAGTCAGGAATTATTTTACTTTGCATTTATTTCCGATTCAAACTTCATTTAAAAATGGGGGTCCTTTATAGCATCTTGTATTGTAGTGCTATTTTCATATTTATCTTATTGTGTCATTAATTTTACCTTAATGTGCATTTTTTGTTTGTTTTGTTTTCTTTTGCTTTCTTTTACAGCTGTGCTTACCCACGACTGGGATAATGTCTTCCCCCACCCAATTACGTGTTATAATTGAAGAGACCAAAGTTCACAAGTTAACCCTTCCAGATGGAATCCCTAGCACTGTAGATGAACTTCTGACAGCAGCACAGGATCATTTTCAACTCCAAAGAAGCCATATTATCATGTAAATGGACAAAGATTTTAACAATAAGTTCTTCACTCTGACATCCACGGATGTGATTAAGGACAAAGACACAATCAAACTAGTTGAGACAGAACCTTCTGTTGTTCTCACATTCACTCCTATCATTGAGCCATCTGCTTCCTCCTCTCTAGTGTCATCGGATCAGTCTACCCAGTTGGAGAGTTCCCCACTTAGTTAATCAGACACTATCATTTTATCACAACCTCCAGCGCAAATCGAACGAACGCAATCCTGGCCAACTAATTTTGAGATACCCACCTTTTCATTTAATGTTGAAATGGCCCTTCAAGAAGGAAACAAGGCTTATGAATGGGATACCTCAGATACTACAGCTTCAACTTGAATTTCGGCATGTCTTACAGTCATATCATCATGGATGTCAGCTCATCAGTTGAAGCTCAATCAGAGTAAAACTGGACTGCTGATCATTCCAGGTGAGACACACCCAGGTCAGGATCTTTCAATATCCCTTCACAATGACCTGATCTCCCCTTCAGACGCAGCTCGCAACCTTGGGGTAACCTTGGACAATCAACTGTCCTTTTCCTCACATGTTGCTAATGTGACA
>JAOTRN010000031.1:383224-404550 GCA_028566695.1 Bagroides melapterus
CAGTTTTACTTGGATTGAGCTTTAACTGATGAGCTGACATCCACGACGAGATGTCTGCAAGACATGCTGAAATTCGAACAGAAGCCGTAGTATCTGAGGGTGGGAAGGAGAAGATAAGTTGAGTATCATCAGCATAGCAGTGATACGAGAATACTTGAGTAAAAGCTTCTTGAAATGAAAGACCAGAGTCAATAATCACACCAAGATCTTTTACTGCTACGCATGATAAAACTGAAAGGCCACCCAGAGTCACTCTGTAATCAGAAGGCTTACTTTTGGCTACATGCGGTCCTAGTACAAGCACTTCTGTCTTGTCATAATTAAATTCAAATTCAAATTTTATTTGTCACATACACAGTCATACACAGTACGAAGTAAAATTAACTAAGAAAGAACAAATTTAACTAAGAAAGAATAAGATAAGCAGTAATAAGCAGTAGGAAATTAGTAAGAATCCACTGTCTAATGTCCTTTACACATTCTTCAATCTTATTAAGATAGGTTTCTCTCATATGTCATCAGCATAACAGTGGAAGGCAATACTATGTTTATGAATAATTGAACAATGGCAAAAAGCAATTGCCATAAAAAGAACCATGTGAAACACAGAACATAATTAGTATGTATACAAAAGTCACCATTTACATCTACAGACCGACAACAATCAATCAAATAAGACCTAAGCCAGGAGTGAATTTTCCCTTAACTCCAACAATATTATTGATCATATAACAGTATGATCAATTGATTTGTGACAAATACTGGTTAAGCAACACCAGCAAGGAGACATAACCTGATCAGAGGCCAGTAGTAGATCATTTACCACTTTTCACCATTTACTTCATTTCATGAAAGTGAATGCTATGCTACAATCATTTTTAGAATCTCAGGGATAAAGGGGAGCATTGCCAGGGGTTGAGGTCAGGTTTTTTTAATCAGAGGCTTGATAACTGGTAGTTTAGTTTCAGTTAAATATACCAGAATCCAGATGTAACCTTTGAACCGGAACCCTCATTATTTTATAGATGGCACTGCATTCTGCAGATGACTGCCCTGAATGTATCCAGACACATAAACCCATCTCACTGTCTATGGACCTCCTCTGGTGGTGAGGAGGGGGAGTTGCAGCTGAAGTTGTTACATAGGTGTTCAGTTTCTATTGGTATTATCTGTTTAAAGAAGCATGTAGGTAGGTGTTCTAGAGAAACTACATTTCTGTATCTCAGGATGCTTTTCTTCCATGCTACTTGAAATGCTACCAATTTACTTTGATGCCATTTACTGTATGTTCTAATATCCTAATGGGCTGCTTTAATGTGTATGTGGGGTGCTATTTTTACTCTTAATATTATTATATATAGTAATTAGTTTTCTATATATATATAGTAATTAGTTTTCTTCTAAGCGCAGCTACATTGTTTGGCAAAACATTGACTCTAAGTAATCAGTCACCTGATCAAGTTCTGTGGAGTCAGATAGTGATCCAATAATGGATGATAACTCTGGAAGATTACTGAAGATTACTACTGTACAGTAGTAGCAGCTGTATATTTAACATGGTAACATGGCAAAATGTCCACACACACACACACACACATACAAAAATCTATACTGTAATGATTTAGAAATAGAATTTCATATTACAGTATGTCATATTTGCAAAAACATTTAGGCACTATCTACCATAAGACCTGTTATCGTCTTAAACTGAAAAAATACATTGTTGCTTGGTAACATATACGGAAACATGTTGGCAGAGACAGAGCAGCAGCATGAGACCTGGCAACCACAGGTATTGTTATTTGAAAAGATTATTAAGAATAAAAATGATTATGTACATACCCAAGCAACAACTTGCTACAAGCTACTTCTTTTTGTGAGTTTTAGAATTGATTCAGTTCCTTATATAATAATATTTATTTCAGTTAATAAAATAATAATCAAAGGTTATTCCACTTTTTAAACCCTCACTGAATAGCCAACTCTGAAGTTTGCTTGGCTTTTTTAATATTTTATATGGAAAAGTAACCAAATGTGAAAACTGTATATAACTAAAATATCGTGTTTGAGGGCCATTTGCAGAGAACAGAGGAGACTGAGGAGTGTTTTCAGTTGATAGGAAGTTTTTTTACAACTCTTTTTTCTTTTACAACTCTGGTGAGCAGAAAAACATCTCAGAATACGCAATACATTTTTAGAACCCATACCCTGAGATGGATGCAACAGAAGAAGAGCATCCGAGGTTCGACTCCTGTCAGCCAACAAGAATCTGAAGTTTGGACATAGATACAGCAAAACTGGAGAGCTGAAGAATAGATTTATTTCTGGTAATTTATTTTCCTAATCTTCAACTGTCTAATTTAGGTGAACCTGAATAGCCTCAGATTCTTGTTCTTGGTGGATAGGAGTGAAACCCAATGTTGTCTATTTCTGTTGCAAACCCAACCACCTCAAGATTTGATGTTTTGTGCATGCTGAGATGCTTGACTACTGTGGTAGCACATGGGTGATTTATTCAAGTTACTATATGATAAAAGCAATCTGTCCATTTCCCCTCTGACTACTCCTATCAGCAAGGTATCTTCACTCAACTGTTGCTCACTCTTTTTTTTTGCATTACCACATGAATGTAAAGGAGTACAAGATAAAGGTGTATAAAATAAGTTTATTTAAACTAGCCACAGGGATTAAAAGCCAGTGAGTTCTGTGCCAGTCCCAAGCCCGGCTAAATCGAGAGGGTTGCATCAGGAAAGGCATCCAGTGTAGTGATTGGTCTAGGCCCGGGTTAACAACAACCACCACCAGCACTGTTGACCAACAGGTTGCTGGCGGAAATTGGACTACTGTTGATCGAGGAAGGAGAGGAGGGAGAAGGGTTCGTAGGCAGAGAGAGAAGAGGAAAGGCAGGAGTATAGGTCTGAGAATAGGGACTCTTAATGTTGGAACAATGACAGGGAACAGTAAAAAACCTGAGGACATGATGGAGAGAAGGAAGGCAGTTAAACTGTGTATGCAGGAGACCAGGTGGAAAGGGGGCAAAGCACGTAGTATTGGAGGGGAATACAAACTGTTTTATTATGGTGTGGATAGGAAGAGAAATGGAGTAGGAGTGATCCTGAAGAATGATTTTGGGAAGAATGTTTTAGAGGTGAAAAGAGTGTTAGACGGGGTAATCAGTTTGAAGTTAGACTTTGAAGGGGTAATGTTGAATGTCATCAGTGGTTATGCTCCACAAATAGGCTGCAAGTTAGAAGAGAAGGAGAGATTCTGGAGTGAGTTAGATGAGGTGTTAGAGAGAATTCCCAGATGTGCAAGAGTAGTGATTGGAGCAGACAAGGCAAGTACAGGCAGATTGGAGTGCATGGAGAAAAGTGTCAGGAGTGTTATGTGACAGAAGAGTATCAGCAAGAGTCAAAGAAAAGGTGTAAAAGACTGTAGTGAGTCCAGCTATGCATCGGATGGTGCTAGGCAGAGGATGGTGTAAACTGATGATTCGCTGTGGCGACCCCTAAAGGAACAGCTGAAATTTGAAGAAGATAAAATACGTTTATTTATTAATTTATTGCTTGATACCTTATTTTTATTTTGGGGAAAGTGTCAATCAATGTGTAAACCAGATTAATAAAAAAATACAAGGGCCAGTCTATGAACGTTTGATTATACAATAAGGGTTGTTAGAGAAGATGGGTTCATTAGTACAGAATGATGAAGGACAAGGGCTAGATTTACCAGCAAGAAATGTCATAATGCAAACTTTCTATTTCTTAAAGGAGATTCCTGTTGAGATAGCAATAAACAGATAGTTTAGGCAGTGACTCAGTTGCTATGAAGAGCTACTGCAGTAAGAGAAAGAGAGAGAGAGAGAGAGAGAGAGAGAGAGAGAGAGAGAGAGAGAGAGAGAGAGAGTACACAATGTAGGAGTGAATACAAGGGAGAGAGGGAGTGCGTTACACAGCCCACTGGGCAAGTGCGTATATCTGAGCTGCTGGTGAGTGTGATTTGCAGCTCTGCTCCAGGTTGCTGTTTCTGTCTCCCCTCCTCTCTCGCCCATCTCTTTATCTTCCTCAACAGCACTGCAATCTGCACAGAAGATGACTTCCCTGAATGCATCCAGACACATAAACCCATCTCACTCTCTATGGACCTCCAAGCTGCCACACCACTGGGCATCCGTCCTAAGGACCTGTCCTCTCTGAAGTGGGACCTCAGTCACTAGGCTTGGCAAGTGAGTACAAAATGGAAAATAGACTGCCTGACTACAAGGCACAATTGAATTAACTGACAGCTGCACAAAGATTGCAATGATTTTCAAGTGTACTATGGTGGGATATCTGCATGTGTGTGTGTGTGTGTGTGTGAGAGAGAGAGAGAGAGAGAGAGAGAGAGAGAGAGAATTTATTTTCTCCAGTGTAGCCAACACTGTCATTATTGCCACTCAAAAGATAAGAATTCATATGAGCTGAATAAATATATAAATAAGTTATGAATGATAAGGGAAGTGAAAAGGTGTCTTATTAGCAGTTCCATTTGACTTTTACTTCATTCATGTTACAGTGAAATGCTTTTTAGAACACCTGAATTTTGTGTGAGATCAAGTTGTTGCAGCTGCTTCCTTACTGAGAGGCAGAGCAGACAGTGGGTGCTTGCAGTGCTGGAGAGTGTTAGAAGTCATGATACTGCACTCTGAAACAGGAAAGTAACATCTAACACTGATTTGTTTTATTCTTAAATGTTTAAATGTCCATATTGTTTTTTGACATTTAGGTATTTACAGAGCTCAAACTTACAAATAGTAGATGGAAATGTGTGCTGTAATGGCACATGATGTATGCTGAGATGGAAAAGTACTATGTGGGCGTAAAAGCATGCCTCAGAAAAAGAGCAGAACGAAGAGCTAAGATGGTGGATGAGATATTTCTATGGAAACAGCATCTCCAGCCCCTCAAGCTTCATGGAATTTCTTAATATAGCTAAAGGTAAAGAGACAAGTTGCAGTAGATCTGAACATAACAACAATCAGATCTCACACAGGTGCCCGCCCTCCACAAATATGCTGCCATACTCCGAAACAGCACCCACACCTCCCCCGCACCTACAAACATACACACAGCACAAATATCACTTATGTAATCTAAACGGTTGACCAATGAAAGTGCAGCATCCGAAACACAGAAGCTGAGAAAAGTCATCTTACTTGATCAATGCTACTATTTTAACAGTATTTAATTAATTTTAATCTTGATGTATTTCAACTTTGCAATCAATAGTGTGCACTAGTTGCACTACAGTAAACTGTAAAAAAATGTTAGATGTAGCCTTACAGAAGCTTTAGGCAGGCTGGCATTTCCACTGCGCCACATGTTAAAAGGCATCTTAATTGGAGTCGTGAGCAGTTTGCAGCTCTCGGTAATCCGCGTGGTTATCTGTCGACTTCAACACTTTTCTTAAACAGCCCGCCCCCTCTCCATACATAAAACATTAAATAGCTGTGTAATTAAATGTGTGTATGTTATTCCTTTCCTGCAGTCGTGACAAATGCTAGAGACGCATCGTGACCATGGCTACGGTCGTTGGACAATAGTTAACCAGACACCACACGCAGGATGAATATATGAAAAGCCATTAGGGTCAATCAAACTTTTTTTCGAATTATGTTAAATATGCTTTCTTGGTAACATGCCTAATATTCTGATGATTATGATGTTATGTCCACAACGTGTGTACAGTGTTTTGTGTTTAGCGCTTTCAACAACGGTCATGGTCACAAAGCAGCTTTACAGGAATATATAAATTCAGGATATGCATTTTGAATTTAATTTTAGCAAGAGGTGACTGTAGCAGGGAAAATCCCTGAGTTGATATTAGGAAGAACCAGACTCAGAAGGGAACCCATACTTATCTGGGTGACACCAGATTTTTTTTCTGTTCTATAACTGTATTATATGGTCAAAAATGTAACTGAATAACCAGAAGATTCATTCTATTTAGAACATAAAGTCTGTCTTGTTATCATCAGCTGTTCACTGATTTGAGATGAGTGCAAAACTGTCTTGGCAATTGCAGTCCAAAGCCATGGTTTCTGTGATACTATCAACACCAATCCCATATATCTTCAGGTTCTCACTGTGGGGCCATGCTCAGCAGCAGCAAGCAAACTCCAAGTCATTAGACTTCCCCCAGAATTAGGGCTTCAGAATGGAGGTAGTCAGTGTCACTAGTATGTCAGAGAGATAAACACAGCTTTTTCCCAAAGTGCTGTCTCCTTGCTGAACTCTGGCTCCCGGTGACCACCCCACCCCAACCCCTGTATATTATGTCAATATACTGTATATTGATATATATATTTATGTCTATATACATCCTGTATATTTATGTCTATAGCACACAACCTGTATATCTTGTCCATAGCATATTCATCTGCGTATGATCCTGTTCATACTGTAAATACTGTACATCTTGACTTTCTGCTTATTGCACTTCTGGTTAGATGCCAAACTGCATTTCGTTGTCTTGTACTTGTACATGTGTCATGACAATAAAGTTGAATCTAATCTAATCTAATATTAGGTATGCTAGTGATCATGTAATGGTTAAGGACAAAGTTCATTGAATGCAGAGTGCAACCAGGGGGTCCGGCAATAAATTAGCTATTACAACAGTTATTTTGTCCTTAACCATTACATGATCACTAGCATATATAATATTAGAATAGATTAGATTCAGCTTTATTGAATATTTATTTAATCTTTATCTCTTTATAAAAGAAAGGGCCAGAATGTAACACAGACATGAAGGTGCCACTCCACTGTTAACAAAACTGAGTGAAAATGTAGGGTGTCAGCATCCAAACATTTTGCCTAAACATTCTATGCCCATGAATCCATATTATATTTCTTATCTTAGCAATACAGGTTATTCTAGGAATTTTATCTACAGTACATGTGCTTCAAATAATAGACTAGAGTGAATAATCACACTAAGATCTTTTTCTGGTGCATATGATGAAATAGAGGCCATCAACAATTGTAATCAGAGAGCTTACTTCTAGCATATGGTCCTAGAACAAGTAATTGTGTCTTGTCAGAATTAAGTTGGAGGAAGTTTTCACGTCTAATGACTTTCATCTGGCTTTGCCGAACTGTGCTGTTATCAGCATAACAATTGAAGCTGTGTATGTGTGTTGCTGGTGTTGTCTAGACCCAGAAGTCTAAGGAATATGCCAGGCATTCAAATACTTACCAGAAGCCTGTTTCTGTTCCCACTTCCACAGGCAACATATAAACAATTAGCCACATGATGTCACATATAAACCAAATGCTTCATATGCTACTGCAAAGCATCTGCTCTGATGATGCAGCATCTTATATTAAAGAACATCTCTCACTGGATGATGAAAACATCAGTAACAAAAAAACATCAGTAATTTCAATGGGCAAGGACAAGAATTACAATTTAAAGTTTTACCTTAAGGTGCATGCGATGTGGCATTGACACTAGCACTTTCCCAGTTGTAAAAAAGAAGAATCCTGAATCTTGAAAGAGCTGGACAGCTTTCTGAGGCAGGTTGCTTTGGCCCATGACTGGTCTCATCACCTGTTATATGTCTTTCTTGTCTTTCTTTCTCAACAGCAGTGGTCTTTGTCCTTTGCATGCTCATGTTGATCATGTTGAAGATCAAAATTTTAACTCAGATCTACCACACTACTTGATGCCAAAAGTAACTAAGGCTTATTTGCAATCCTCTTTAAAGCAGCTTTAGCTCTCTCAGTGTTTTTTGTGAAAAGTAATTGCTGGACTTTTAAAACTAATTTTAATTATTGAATTCTTTTTTGATGTATTGTGCTCATAAGAATGAATCCTTAAATCCTTTGATGGGTTATTGGTGTTATTGTGCTCCTATCTGCCCCTTTTCAGTGCTAAATCCTGCCGACATATCAAACAGACTGTCTTTTTTTTCTCTACTGTAAAAGAAAATGTATTTCTCATTAGGCATGGAAATGTTGTATTGTTGCTAACTTTCCTTTGCTTGGGCACGCTTTTGCAAAGCTTTTCTTTCTGAAATCTTAGGGTTCTGATTTTTTTAGAATATGAATATGTAAAATAAAAATTTCTTAAATACCCTACAATTTTTTTATTTATTTATTGGTGATTTGTATATAATTCAAATATACAGAATTCATATTGAAATACATTTGTCAGCTTCCAAACTCCATTGAGGGTTAGTCAGTATATATTACTGTACATATATATATTACAGTATATATACAGCTTCTAAAAAAGGTTAATCTCAGTTAATACCACTCTCCAAACAGTTACTATCCTAGCATACACATAGCAACAGGTATGTGTCCATCTTGAAACTCTATTTAACTCAGGGACTCCCAAACTATAGGTTGTGATGGTATGTGGGGTCTCTTGCATTACAAACGGGTAACTTTTACTAAAAACTATTTGCTTTTGTTTCAAATAATTCACATTTCAAATATTCAGAAGCCTCTCTGGGGTTTTATTGCTCAAATTCAACCAATCAAATCCAAGAGTCATAAAAAAACATAAACATAAAAAAAGTTTAATGTCCAAGCTACTCAAGGAAAATCCGTATTGAGCATATTTTACATTTTCCATTTTGCATATACTGCCTATCATGAGCGAAACTAACAATTAAGGGCACTATGCAAGAATATGAATTTGAACCACATCCATTCCGCACCAAGCCACCCTAGCTGTCCAAAATATTTGTCTCACAATTTAATAATACTGACCTATTACTTTTGTTATTGATATTTGTTATTTTGTCCACTAGGGTCAGTATTTAGTCAGCGACCTACCAGATGACAGATGATTTATTGTTCGAATGTAAATGTAATAGAAAAATACAGTACAGTAATCAAATGTTCATAGAAACTGCAACATTTTTAAACAAACATGTTTAAAAATGTATTATATTAAACACAAAAATATATAATCAATGTGCAATACACTGAAACAGTGACATTTTAACAATTAGACACAACACCAATTAGAAAATGCTCTAAATGATTTCAGTTGTATGATTTGATATTTCAGTAATCAACCATAATACCTTAATTTATGGTATTTTTATGGAATATCAACAAAATCACAGCACAATGTTACCTTGAATATAATCGAGACTTTATAATGCTATCCTTATATAATACATACAAACTACTCTAACCCTTATACACATGTATACACACATAAGAACTATTCTAGCGCATATATACACACCTGCACACACATAAGCATACAAATAAAGAAAAGAAAGGTGAAATAAATGCAGTGGTACTGGACTTGAGCAAACCAGAATTAATTTCTATGCTTGTATTATCATGGCAGGATTGAAAAAGTTCTTGAATTTTACTACGCCAGCTAAAAAGCATTGGGAGCTATCTTACTTTTTACATTTCTCTTAGTTTGATAGGAGGAGAGTGTGGTGTCTGAAGAGAGATGAGGCCTCCAGTTTGCCAGCCGAGAGATTCACTCTGGTCATAGGTTTTTAAACATTTCTGGCTAATCCAGCCCACTAGATGGCTAATCCAGCCCACAACCAATCCCAAGTTATCGACAGGCTGAGATAAGATACAAACAGCATAGTTAGTTTAGCATCAACATTCAAAAATTTCCCAGCTGCAGGGACAAATACACATGTGCTGGACAAATACATCAGAGTGTAAGTTTTTTTTTTTCACAACTGCCTTTTAAAATGCAAGGGGATGGAAAAGTTAAACAATTTACATATTTTGAATAAATACATTTATTGAGTTATTATCCAGTTGTGTGCATCAACACACATTATTCTTTGACAATGCAAATAACAATAACAATATGAAATGAAGGATTAGAGAACAATCCTTACACATTCCTCATGACCATTTTTTTAAATATTACCTCTTTATGGTTGCTCATTTTCTCTCCCTCAAACTATTGTATGATATATTTTACTGAACACTGGATTAATCGTGGTGAAATATTCTATCCAAATTCAGAAATATGTTTATATTGGTTATCTTCTTATTTTTTATCCAGATGACAAATTTTACAATGTGCAGCCTTGGGAAACAATCCTATGTACTTGAAATTTTAGTAGATTTTATGGACATGTGCAGAAATTTATATTAATGGCATAATATTATGTTGTACAATATATGATGATTAATATGATTATTATAATTATTATGATAATTATATTTGAGTATACTTTGAATAATTAAATAAGTTGAAAGTATGCATAATTTACTGCTGTTTTTAAACAACTGTTTTTTTTTTTTTTTTTAATGTTTTTTGGCTCCTGGATGTTTTACTTGTTGTATAATAATTATGATGATCTTCCGCAGTCGTCAAATCATCCTTCAGGGTCCCCAGATTATCCATATATTTATATTTATAGTTTTTGATTTATCCTAACTCATAAAAAACAGACATATGAACCTCTTGGGGGCCCAGAGGACTGGTTTGATAAGCACAGATTTATGATATATATATATATATATATATGCATTTACACCTCTTATTCTTTAAAGGGCAAGAGGTGTACTCCTTTTAGGCCAACAGCATCACAAGAGAAAAAGCATATCAACTCCGTATCTGCACCAAGAAATATATTTGAAGGTAGCTATTATAATTGTTGTACAGTGCATTCAGAAAGTACTCAGACCCCCTTCATTTTTTTCAATCTTGTTATGTTGCACTATAAACATTCAAGTTATTTATTTTTTCCTCATTAATCTACACTCAGTACATCATAATGCCAAAATGAAAAGAGAATTCTAGAAATGAATGTAATTTGATTGCAAAGAAAAAAAATGAAATATCACCTGTGATAAATTTAATTAATTGGGGATGATTGGAAAGGTACACACCTATTTATGAATGTCCTCACAGCTGACAATGCATATCAGAGCAAAATGATCATGCTGACTGGGCTCCAGAGATCCTGTGTGGAGATGAGACAACTTTCCAGAAGGAGAGCGATCACTGATCTGGGCTTTATGGAAAGATGGAAGTGGCTAGATGGAAACCTCTCCTCCGTGCAAAACATATGAAAGCCCCTTTGGAGTTTGCAGAAAAGCACCTGAAGGATCTCAGACTGTAATGAACAAGATTCTCTGATTTGATGAAACCAAAATTGAACTCTTTGGCCTCAATTCTACACAATATTTCTGGAGAAATCAAGGCACCGCTCATCACCTGCCCAATGCTACGCCAAAAGTGAAGCATGGAGGGGGCAGCCTCATGCTGTGGGGGTGTTTTTCAGCAGCAGGGACTGGAGTTTAGGGAAAGCTGAATGGAGCAAAGTACAAAGATATCCTCAATAAAAACCTGAGTATGTCACGAACGGGGAAACTAAAGGCAGACCCAAATGCAGGGATAACAACGAAAAACCAGTTTATTAACAAAGACTAAAAAACATATTGGGGAGAACAATGGGGAAACCAATAAACATGAAAAAAAATAGAGCACACTGACAGGTTAAAAACAATGACGAGAATTTTTTGCAGTATGGCGGGCTTAAATAAAAAGCACATAACAAGAAACATTGGGTACAGATGTGCAGGAAAGGGGAGGAACAAGACTAGGGCAGGGCAAACACCAAAACATAGCAAGAAACAAAGGCCGGAGCGCCCCCCAATTTTTAAATACATTTACAGACATTTCTAAAATTCTGTTTTCACTTTGTCATTATGGGTCATTATGAGTGTAGAATTATGTGAAAAATAAATCCTTTGAACATTTGTTGTACGCAACATAACAAATTTGAAAAAAAAAAATGAATCAGATCTGAATACTTTCTGAATATAGGTTTTATGTGTGTATGTGTGTGTGTGTGTGTGTGTGTGTGTAGTGTCACTTGAAAGTTTGTGAAACCTTTAGAAATTTCAATATTTCTGGATAAATATGACCCAAACCATTATCAACTTTTCACACGAGTCCTAAAGATAAACAAAGTGAGCGTAATCAAGCAGATGAGAAAAAAAATATTATACTTCATTTAATTATTGAGAATTAATGATCTAACAATGCATATCTGTGACTTGCAAAAGTATGTGAACCTTTGTTTTCAGTATCTGTTGTGAGTCCTTGTGCAGCAATAGCTGCAAATAAAGTTTCTGGTAACTGTTGATCAGTTCTGTACAGCGGATTGGAAGAATTGTATCTTGTTCCTCAGTACAGAAGCTTTAACACTGGGATTTTGGTGGGTTTCCTTACATGACGTGCTTGCTTCAGGTCCTTTCACAACATTTCTTCTGTATTAAGATCAGGACTTGGCCACTCAAAAACATTATCTTTGTTCCTTTATAATCATTCTTTGGTAAACAGATTCTGCTTGTGATTATTGTCTTAAGTCAGACCTTCTCTTGAGATTCAGTTCATGGACAGATCTCCTGACATTGTCAATTCACTGGTATAATTCTGAATTCATTGTTCCATCAATGATGGTTCAGATGCAGAAAGGTTCTTATGCTGGAATTCAGTATTTTCCTTTCTCCAAGAAAACACATCTAATTTTAAACCAAAAAGATTTATTTTGGTCTCATTCCTCCACAAATTATTTCTCCACTAGACCTCTGGTTTGTCCACATGATCTTTAGCAAAACTTCATGGGTAACAATGTTCAAGTAGTGACTTTGTCCTTGTAACTGCCTTGTACATCACATCTTGTACATCTTGTACATCACATTAGCCTAAGTAAAAGAGGTCTTTAGTTGATTAGAAGTTACTCTGGGTTCCTTTCTTGTAAAACTGTTACTTCTCTTGCTTTTGTAGTGATCTTTGCTGATTGAACACGTCTGTGGAGAGTACCAATGGTCTTAAACCTCCTGCATTTGTTCACAATCTGTCAGACTATAGATTTTTGGAGTCCAAACTCTTTGGGGATGGTCTTGTTACCTTTTCAAGCCCAATGAGCAACAATAACTTCATTTTCTGAAGTTCTCAGAAATCTCCCTTGTTTTTGTCATGATCCACTTCCACAAACACGTATCATAATCATGACTCGAATTTAACCTTGAAATTAAATACTAATCCTAGAGGTTCACATACTTTTTTCCTCTCACAGATATATAATATTGGAATATTTTCCAAAATAAAAAACTACCACATATAATATATTTGTCTGATTTGTTTAATTGTATTCACTTTATTTTCTTTTAGGACTTGTAAAAAATCTGATTGTGTTTTGGGTCATATTTATCCAGAAATATAGAAATTTCTGAAGGGTTCACAAACTTTCAAGCAACATTGTATATATCTCTTCTTAGTACAGTGGTATGCATTCTTTCTTATAAAGGCTTATGAAGATGGAGCAGGAGATCTCTAAAGTGCAAAGGACAATGTCTGACTTGGAGTCAGTCCTCCAGCAGAAGGATGTTGAGCTGAAAGCTTCTGAGACCCAGCGAAGCATCCTGGAACAGGACCTGGCCACCTATATTACAGAGTGCAGTGTGGGTTTATATATAAATAAATCATGAATAAGCTATCATTTTGAAATCATATAATATTGTAGCTTAATCTTGTATATTTAAATGTTTTCTGCATAGAGTCTGAAGCGCAGTTTGGAACAAGCTCGTATGGAGGTCTCTCAGGAGGATGATAAAGCTCTGCAACTGCTCCACAACATCCGTGAGCAGAGCAATAAACTGCAGGAGATTAAAGAACAGGTACAGAAAGACTTAACATAATCCTTATACAGTACAAATACATTTACAGTGATCTTCAGTGAATGCTTCTCAAGCATTCATCAGTGTTCATCTTCCATAATTTGCAAAATGATAAAGCTACTGGTGAGCGTGTTTAGATTCTGAAGTTAGGTGAAGATGATGCATGCCAGTGTTTCTCAACATTTGATTCACAAGGTGGTAGATGTTTTAGCTCTATCCCAGCTCTGAATACATCTGTACAATTATGGGACACTGAATGTGCACAGGTGTCCTATGAGCCTTAATAAAACACAACCTTGAGAAAGACTAATTCAGGTTTGAAATTAGTAACAAAATGTCTAGAAATAGGTTTATTTATCTTATCTATGGATTATTGTAATATTGTGACAGATATCAGACAGCAGCAATCCAAATATACTCAAAATATTTATTATATATAATTACTTGTAATATTTATCACATGCAGTGTTACTATAAAGAGAGGAGGTAGGAATGATCCTAAGACAAGTAGATAGGGGAAACAAAAGAATAAAAATTGTCATGAAGAAAGACAACTGTGTGTGGCAGATGGTGACAGTGTATTAACCTGTCAGGGATGAAAAATGTCCTGCTGGTGCTCATGGTTGCATGATATTAGACTCTTACAGTATATGTAATTGTGTAAAATGTGTAAGTTAAGTTTATGCATTAGTTAGAGATATTAACTTTGGATTGTGTTGGACCCATTGCCATTAGCTTACAATGTGTGTGTTTTTTTTTCACATTGGTGTCAGCTTCCTGTGGTGCATGTGTTAATTATATACACACCAAGCGCAACACATTTCTTCCTGCAGCAGATTTAATGGCACAGACTGAGAGCTTTTTAAATGCCCATGTACTGTTACATATTGAAGCAAAATGAGCCTGTGCTGTGCTGCAACCTTATATCTATTTCATTCTTACATTTTACTTTAGGAAATAGAAGCACACAGGATGCACAAACTGTTAGTATAATCTGTATTAATACATTATTAAATATACAGAATAAGGTGTGAGCTAATATATAATAAAAAAAATGCTCTCTGGAAAAAATCTGTTCCTTCAACTGTGTGCTATTTCACACTGGTTTCCATGGCAACCAAAAATGGTAGCCAGAAGTGAAGTGTGCGCAGATGAGTGAGGAGGCAGGCATTGAATGCTGGCAAAAAAAATCTTCCATTAGTTGCACTCTGCATTTGATATAGTTTAACCATTTACCTCCTGTACTTATAAAGACCGGTGACTTTTTTTTTTAAATCCTTTCCTATGTCTGTCTCAAACACTGAAGGGAGTAAGTGTTCTGTGCTATCAGACACTGCTGAAGTGTTCGTTCACAAACATTTTCTTGCTGCTACCAGTTTTAACCATATTTGAAGTGTGTGATTGTTGGTGACTGTTTCGCAATACTTAGACAAGCGCGCGCGCGCACACACACACACACACTTCACATCGTCTCAAAGCAGCTTCACAGAAGTATGCAGACAGATTGAGAAAAGGGAAACCGTTAAAGTTTAATTTAACTTAATTTAACTTAATTTAACTACTTATCTCTAACATCTATCCCTGTTACGTTCTTTATTAAGTCTAGGGTCACGTAACAGAATAGATGGTGTTGTATGTGTGTTGGCAGGGAAGATAAACACTCGTTCTCTAAGGCATCATTTAACCAAAAAGAAAATCCAATTCACAATAGGTTCGAGGAAAACTATAGCAATTTTATTAGATATAAGCAGAAAGGGGTGAAATGACTTTGAGAGGGAGCTCAGTAGTGATGTGTCGTTCATGAACGATTCGTTCATTTTGAATGAATCTTTCCCATGACTCGAGAACATCGAGTCGTCGGGAGTGATTCGTTCAGTTTGTGTTGACCGCGCATACGCAGCGACGCATAAACTCAGTAACTCTTTCTCAACCGTCCTTACAGGTTTTTTTTACTCTTACTGTTATATGATCCATATATTTTTATTATAAAATAACTTTTTATTATCTACAGACTATAATTTTGCGAATATCTGTCAATATTGTTCTTTTCCATAACACTGGATGTTTTAATAAAGAGTTGGTTAATGCTTTAAACTTCATCATGGAAAAATCTTTATTTATATAGAAATGTATAAATTCATGCATAAATCTGAGTGTTGTTTTTAATCTGTATGCAGTTATTTAATAATAGTGAAGCAGTCACGTTACAAAAGAACAAATGACTTGAACCCGAAGACTCGTTATGTAAACTAATCATTTTTGCTTTCGGTTCAGACTGCATTGCCTGCATTGCCCAAGGCGCTGCCTATCACGTGATGTGCGAACGACTCGAACCCGAGGACTCTGAACTAATCTTTTCTGTTTCTGGCTCAGACTGCATTGTCTTAACCTATGGGGCTCACATGATGCGTGAAAGACTCGAACCCGAGGACTCGAAAGGTGAACTAATCATTTCTGTTTCCGGCTCAGACTGCATTGACTTAACCTATGGGGCTGTCACGTGTTGCGCTTACAACTCGAACTGAAGGCGCGGGAGATTAATAATTTTGATGGGTATACAGAAGACGGCACGGCACGGCATATCTTGTTTAGGATGTTACTTGACAAAAGTCCAAACGAATTTGACCCAAAATATCCGGAGCTGAGGTAATGAAGTAACAGACTGCATAACCTCAAGACACAGGTAAGATATTACTTAGAATATGACCTTGGCTGCATTACAGCGCTTTCTTATTCGAAGCGTGATCAGTATGTGCGTAAGTAGAAATTACATTCTGCTGATGTGAACGAAATGACCAAAATGACTTGAAAAAAGATTTGTTCATTTTGCTGAACGATATTCAAAGAACCGAATCAGACAAATGATCCGAACTTCCCATCACTAATTTAGAACAGGTGAGCAGAGACGTGACACAAACACACTGATGGAACGCCCCCTAATGTTCTGGCAGAGAATGTCCCAGCAAAGTCCGGCCAGCAAAACTATAGCCCAGTTCACCAAACACTCTATGCCCATGAAACCCCCAAGTCTGCTCCTTTACCTAAGAAAAGCTATTCATAAAAAGCTTGACAAAACAAATGTGTTTTCAGCAACTGTGTTTTCTCTGTAAGAAAACGCTCTGCCCTCTGCTGTCACATTTAGTACTTTAGGTACTACAAAACATCCTGCACCTTTTGACTGATGGTGAATCACAAAAAAACCCCCGAAATTTTGGTCAGGTACTGTGGCACAAGACCATTCAGAGCTGTATAGGTCAGCAATAGTATTCTGTATTAAATGTAAAATTTGACTGGGAGCCAATGCAGTGTGGCTAGGATAGGAGTGATGTGTTCATATCTTCTGGTTCTAGTTAGGGCTCTAGGTGCTGCATTCTGGACTATCTGGAGATTGTTTATGCTCCTACTGGAACATCTAGACAGTAAAGCATTATAATAATCAAACCTAGAGGTAACAAAGGGATGAAATAGTGTTTCTGCATCATGTAGTTACAACATATTTCTTATCTTAGCAATATTAGGAAACTTGCTTTCCTCACTTTGCATATGAAAATAAACGCTTTGAATCTTGAAACTCTATTTCTGAGACAAAAGAAAGTTCCTGACATACATTTTGTGGATTTTATCCCTAGATAGGTATGAACATAACTGCTGTGCATTTTCTAGGATCTTGGAGATAAAGGGGAGGTTTGAAAGCGGCCTATAGTTGGACAACTGGCATGGGTCGAGGTCGGGATGACTACCACTATATTTCGGCACATGTGCAGTCCAGTGCAATGTCCAGTGCAAGGGAAAAATTTATTATTTTTAGAAGGGGTTTGTATCTAAAGCATTATCTGTCAAATTGTTTCGTATTAAATGAATTACCTGAATTTTCTGCCTGATATAAATATTTCCATTGAAATAATTCATGAAGTCATTGTTGCTACAAATAGATGGTGTGCATTTGGTGAGTTAAATTTAGTACACTATTATATAAAAATTTTGAATTATTTTTTATTATATTCAATTATCTGGAGAGATACACTGATCTAGCAGCAGTAAGGGATTTTTTTGTAGCTGAATGCTCTCAAGGCTTTCCTTCCATGGTAATTGAAATACTGATAATTTAGTTTGATGCCATTTTGTTGACTGTTTTAAGGTTTGTGTGTGGTCATTGTTACTACATTATAGTACCTGATAATATGCATTATACATTATTACAAATTGTTTTGTATCAATATCAATATCTATTTTTAACTTCTAATACTCGCATATAGGCCGATTCTATTGTTTTTGCAATACACTCAGGGCTTTTGGGTTTGGCATCAATGAATATAAGAAGATACAACAGAATTTTATGATATTACTATGATATTTACATCACAATTTGATAACCACCTCAGAACATGACACATTTAGATGCAGGCCACCCAATTTTAAGGAGCAAAATTATAGGAAAAGTTAATGAGAGTAAATAAATATCTATTCAAATTGGACATAGATGGAAACCATGGATTTTTCTTCTACTTTCAGCTTTTCCTGTTAGGGGTCGCCACAATGAATCATCAGTTTCCACTCTCCACTTTATCTTCGGCATCCTCTACTCTCGCACCAGTGAACTTCATGTCCTCTTTTACAACATCCATATATCTCCTCTTTGGCCTTCCTCTTGACCTCTCCACCATCAACATCCTTCTATCAATATAACTACTCTCCCTCCTCTGCACATGTCCAAATCATCTCAATCTAGCCTCCCTGACCTTGTCTTCAAAACAGCCAATCTCATCACTCCTAAAGAGAACCTCAACATCCTTATCTCTGCTACCTCCATCTCTGCCTCATGTCTTTTCCTAACTGGTACAGTCTATAACCATACAGCATCGCTGGTCTTACTACTGTCTTGTACACCTTTCCTTTGACTCTTGCTGACACTCTTCTGTCACACAACACTCCTGACACCTTTCTCCACCCACTCCAACCTGCCTGTACTCGCCTCTTTACCTCTTTTCCACACTCTCCATCACACTGGATATTTGACCCCAAATACTTAAATTCCTTTTACATTCTGCCCCCTGTAACCTCACTGTTCTACTTCCCTCCCTCTCATTCAATACACATGTATTCTTTCTTACTATGAGTGACTTTCATTCCTCTTCTTTCCAGAGCAGACCTCCACTTTTCCAGGTGTCACCTGCCCTCTACTCTCACTATAGCTCACAATGCCATCTGCAAACATCATTGATCACAATGCCATCTGCAAACATAATTGATCCTGTCTGACTTCATCTGTCAACCTGTCTATCACTATAGCAAACAAGAATGGACTCAAAGCTGATGTTTGATTTAGCTCCACCTCCACCATGAACTCCGCTACTCTTTCCCATAGCTAAATTGTGTAGCTCATTAACAACTCTGCACATCTGCACTCTGGTACAACTCTGCACATCACCCTTTTCTTAAAGACTTGACTAAATAGAAGCTCTTCCTGACCACCCAAAACCTGTCTCAGCTTCTGTCTGAATTCCCCATAACATTCTCCCTTTTTCAACTTCCACCACTTGGTCTTCTTTTCAATCTTTCTTCTCCACATCCTACACATCACCATCCAAAGTTGTCTGGCTACACTCTCTCCTATCACCACTTTGCAGTCACTAATCTTCCTCAGATTGCCTCTTCTTCATAGAATGTAATCTACCTGCAAACTCCTACTTACACTCCTAAATGAAACCCTATGTTCCTCTCTCTTCTGGAAATAAGTGTTAACTACAGCCATTTCCATCCGCTTAGTAAAGTCCACAACCATCTGCCCTTCTAGGTTCCTTTCCTTAACACAAAACATGTTCCCCTCACCAACATTCCCGTTGAAGTCTGCTCCAATCACTACTCTCTCCCATCTGGGAATGCTCTCTATCACCTAATCTAACTCACTCCAGAATCTCTCCTTCTCTTCTAACTAACTTGTGGAGCATAACCACTGACAACATTCAACATTACCCCTTCATAGTCTAACTTCAAACTGATTACCCTGTCTGACACTCTTTTCGCCTCTAAAACATTGCTCACAAACTCATCCTTGAGGATCACTCTTACCCCATTTCTCTTCCTAGCTCCTATTCCTATCTGTATCCTTCTTCAATACTATGTGCTTTGCTCCACTTCAACCTGGACTCCAGCACACACCTTCTCTCCATCATGTCCGCCAGCTCTCTACCTTGTGATTGTACTAACGTTGAGAGTCCTTATTTTCAGACCTATACTCCTGCCTTTCCTCTTTTCTCTCTGCCTACTAACCCTTCTCCCTCCTCTCCTTCCTTTACCAAGAGTTGCACAATCTCTACCAGCACACTGTAGGTCAGGGGTGTCAAACTCAGTTCCTGGACGGTCAGAGCCCTGCAGAGTTTAGTTCAAATCCTGCTCCAACCTACATACTATGCAGCTTTCAATTAAGCCTGAAGGACTTGATTAGTTGTATCAAGTGTGTTTAATTACGGTTGCATTTAAACTGCTGGGCTCTGGCCCTCCAGGAACTGAGTTTGTCACCCCTGCTGTAAGTCAACAGTCATTATTAACCTGGGCCTCGACTGATCCGGTATGGAATTCACACTGACAACTTGAATGTTTAAATTTGGCATTTTTTTGCCATGCCCTTCCTGACGCAAACCTCTCTATTTATCTGGGTTTAGAACCTGCACAGATGTCACTGGCTTGCAACCTCTGTGGCTAGATTAAAAGATGGAAATTATGGATAATATGTGTAAAAAAAAATTGCAGATGAGCAGCTGTAATATGCAATATGCAATATCATGATGTGCAATATCACAGTTGCTGTGTAAATGAGCAGTTGCAGTGAAAAATATAACATACAATAAATATAATAATAAGGCTAATATGAGTATATTAACAGGAATATAGTATATTTGATTGTTGTGCAAACTAAGCCAATGTCTAATCCTAGGTGTTTTCCTGGTTGAGGCTGAAATGGCTTGTGGGAAGAAGCTACTCTTCATTCAGTCTGTGTTGCTGTAGATATAGATTGCAATTCAGGAAGCTAAATGCATATCGAGCACACAGCTAATCGCACCACCCTCTAGAGATGCTTTTATTGGTACAGGTGTAGAAGTTCCTTTGCATGTTAGTGGGCAGTTTAAACTCTTTTACAGAAGTAAGAGTAAGGTAGCTTTCTGAAGGCAAGGTATCAGAAAGCAAATTACTAGAAACTGTTTATTTTCTTCAAGAAATGCTCTGCTCACCATTATCAGACTTCAGGCCGTCCACATCACTTTAAGAGTTGAAAGTGGCAATCTAGTCATATTGGTTGTGTCCTGAGTAGAGGGCTCAAGACAACCCTGGGGGGCTCAAGCAGTGAGGGTGAGGGAGGCTGAGGGAGTCTGAGATATGTCTGCTCACTCATACTGCTTGCAGTCAGCCTGTCAGGAAATTGGTCCTTTGATCTGAGGGTGAGTTAGAAGATTATAGTGTTAAATGCTGAGCTGTATTTTACTTCACTAGCACCACCACATACTTCATGTTGCTGCCTGATCTTCATGTTGATTTATCCTTTTCAAAAACAAATGCATTCTTCTGTGGCAAAACCCAGGGCTGAACAAATTCTGAATATAAAGTCAGATTTTCCTCATGCCTAATGTATTCTTTAATAGAATACATTAG
>JAOTRN010000031.1:457962-481211 GCA_028566695.1 Bagroides melapterus
CCGGGATTGGCCCGTCCATCTTTCCGGCGCAGTGATTGGGGGAAAAAGATGGAAGGCCCCGACGCGATTTGCCGAGCTAGATGGAAAGGGAGACCTCCGATTGGCCGTCCGAACTAGACCATCGGTTGACAGGAGGCGCCAGGCGCTACGCAGCCGGCTGAAGTAAGACTGTGCGTGCGAGGGGAAGGTGGTTACCTCTATACGCTCCGATACAGATTACCACTCGTGGAGACTTTTGCTTTCACGTGTGTCGAATCTGCCGATACCTCTCGGAGCGCTATGCGCATACAAATAACCGTTCTTAAAGATTGTGCTTTCACGTCTTTACCCCTCGAGCGATTACCTCTCGGAGCGCTATGCGCCCCGATACAAATTACCACTCTTAAAGGTTCTGCTTTTACGTTTTTACCCCTTGAGCAATTACCTCTCGGAGCGCGATGCGCCCCGATACAAATTACCGCTGTTAGAGACTATTTGGGTTCATGTTTTACCGCTTTAGAAAGTACCTCTCGGAGCGCTATGCGCCCGGATACAGATTAACGTTGCTCAGGTTTACCACGCGAGCATGTACAGACTATATCCGCACGCGGGGCGACAGAACTAAAGGGTTTAAATAGCGGCAAGGACAGGCGCCACGAGTTGGACTAATTGCCGGCACGTGACCCAGAGGGTATAAGGGAGTGTGCCGGTGGCCGCGGATTTGCCTGAGAAGGCACCCGCGACGTTACAGGTGTGATGGTCAGGTTTTTGCATTTTTTTTTTTATTTAATGTATATTTAGCTTAACATGAACGTTGAGCCATATATAGAGTAGGAGTTCATGTTGATTATTTGTTCCAGCAGAAGCCTTCTGTAATATATATAATTAATAAAGCTCAGTCATACTCCATTTTTTTACAGCAATTTACAGATGCAAAACCTTTCGTAAACAAATCAGTGTACATAATAATATGATGTATAATAATTCCAATTTCAGTGGAATACGTCGATTTAATAAAAATGGTTAAGATTTGAGAATGTGTTACTAAGCCCAAGTAAGGTTTCCTATGAATATACTAAACGTTTACTAACTGTATAAGCAACTCAATAACTATATTATTACCCAAACAGTACTTTCAAAGAACTTTCACTTCGTCATTCAAATGTGTAAAACGCTAAAACGAACAGTCTAACAACACAATATAAAATAAAAAGGTCCACTTTGATTTTTATGAAGGAAAAAGGTGCCTGGCAAACTACGACTAGCTAGATCAAGAAACAATGTAATCGGAAATCCAAAATGAAGCAGTATCAAAAACCAATCAATAAACATTCTACACCATACTGTCACACTAGCGAAGCTAAGTACTACTGTTGTTGTTGGTGGTGGGTGTTATGAGACATGGACCAAACTAGAATCTGCGTGAAGGCCATAATCCCCCGAAAAATCAGTACAACTAGTGCACCAACCTTTTTACCCGTAAATTTCCTTCTTCTTCTAAAAAGCACAAAACAGAATTAGCAATAACTGAACTGGCAAATTAAGCCTTGTATCCATTTGCAAGTTTAGTTCATCCCCTACACATCACTGCACCTCTGCAACAAGACCCGAGGAGTGGCACCACGACCTACTGAGGGATTGCTTTCTCTCACTTCCGGGGAAGAGGCTGGGTTTCGTTTGTAAACACGTCTGTACGTGGCATACGAAAATATGAGCTTTCATTGACTTTAAAGGGTAATAAAATGTATTATTATGATGTAAGTCTAAATACAATTTAAAGAGTTCATGAACGTTAATTTAAATGAAATTTCACAGATGTGACTGACAGATGTTTCCTGTCACCCAGGTGTGTCGATTTAGACTTTTCTAAAAAAATCATTAGCTCTGGGCCATGATGTGTTTGCCAGCAGTAACTGGTTCGGATCAAGGGTGGTGACAGCTGGACTGTGAACAGCCAGGAGATGGAACGGGCAGAGAGAAAAGGTAACAGGTTAGGAAGTGAGATGGGATTCAAGGAAGTTGAACTAAGTGTTATTTTAGCAATAAGACATAAAATGAGTATAAATATATCTCAAGAAGGGATGTTGTTCAGTGAGTGGAATCTGGTTCCGCTAACAAAATCAATGAGCAAATTATAGGTAAGGTCTATTTTATTTCAGCAGTCCAAAAAAGTGCAACAGATCATCTACACTGTAGAACTATTAGGAATCCTGTTGGCATTGCAGTGATTGGAAGTAAATAGGAACAAAAATGTCATCCTAGCTTCTTGACAGTTTATCTGCAATATCAATTATACAATCTGGGAAATCATAATGTAGACGTTATTATCTACAGGATGCTTCATTTACTTTACAACAGGGAGCAGGTTGTCTCCTTCCTTGTTTTCCTATCCATGTAGGGGGAAAAGGAAATGAGACTGTGGATCTTTTGACAAAAAACTAAAAAAAAAACATGAAATATTTGATATACAAGTACCATTAAGTAGAGCAGAGATGAAAAAGGATTATAAAGGATGGTTGACATGGGATGACATCTATACAGTATTCAAAAATATGTAGGAATGAAGTTATAGATGCAAATTGCAAAAAAAAACATGACACTTTAGAATTTGCTCGGGAAAACATCTGAGAAATTGTGCAGTCTCAAAGCAGTGAAACTGAGAGAATTTAGTGTTTTTTTTCTTCTTCCAGTCCAGTAGTTGGCAGTAATTCAACTTATACTTGGTTTGCCAAACACCCTTAAAAGTGGTTGGAAGAATTTCTTATGCATCTGAACATTTGGGTTTTTTTTAACATCCATTTGTTTTAATAAGAATAAGCCAACATGAAGGCAGCGAGGTTTTTTATTCCACTGATCATAAATAGCATTCATTGTGAGTTGTATTATTATTTAATTGTGTGACCAATAAAATTTTCATTTGAATTTGAAGAGTTGTACAGTTTATGGGAAAAAGCAAGCCATTTTGAAGCTGAAAAAGAGGGAAAATCAGTCATAACCATTGCACAAGCACTGGGCATAGCAAACATAGCAATGTAAAAAAAAACAACAAAAAAAAAAACAACAACCAGGCATCAGACAGGTTGGCAGACAAACACTGTCAGAGGTGTGTAGAAAACCCATAAACACTAATGAGATCACCAAGGGCCATACCACATGATGTAAACCAACCATCAGCAGTAAGAATCAGGAAATTGCAAAGAAGAACAGAGATGAGACACAAAATGGCTGGAGCCAAGATTAAACTCTACCAAAGTGATGGAAAAAAGCCAAAATGTGGGGATCTACTCCAAAACATCAGGCAAGTATGGTGGAGGTACTGTCATGGGCTTGAATAGCTGCTTCTGTAACATGATCACTTATCTTTACTGATCATTTAACCTATGATAGTAGCAGCATAATAAATTCAAAAGTGGGAGGAACTTGATAATGTAAGAAGATAATGACCCTAAATACACTGCCAAAACAACATAGAATCTAATTGGTGGAAACAGTGAATGGTTTTAGACTGGCTAAGCAGACCTGAATTAGAGACCTGAATTAAAGACAACTGCATTTAGTTCTATTCCATTCTGTCCTTTGTTTAATTGTTCATTTAACTGATTTTCCTCTCATGAAAGATTAATTTATAAATAAGTATTAATTAAAAAAAAGATTGGATGATTGGAATGTATGGAAATCCTCCTGGTGTGGATGTATGGTTTAAATGAGTGTCCATACAACACAATTTTTAACATTTTTAAAATTTTGCATTGTTTTTTTTTGTTTGTTTGTTTGTTTGTTTGTATTTAAAAAGAGACTAATATAAGAGAATTTATAAACCAGTAACACCTACAAAATATTTCTTATAGCTTGTTGAAAAATGACGTGTGTGTGTGTGTGTGTGTGTGTGTGTGTGTGTGTGTGTGAGAGAGAGAGAGAGAGAGAGAGAGAGAGAGATTTTTCATTGTCATAGAGAACAATACCAGGCAAAGGATTTCATATAATGATGCATTGTATTCAACAATGGCTTGATACATATGATTGAGACATGACGTGAAATGTGTGTCAAAATGGGAATATTTCACAGGAAAGGGGAATGAGTGAAAATATCTCAGACTTTTAGCTCATGATTTTATGTTTTGCTGCTCAGAATAAAATATTTAAATATATGCAGGGGTCATATTTCACACTTTATAAGGTCAGCTCAATGTTAATTTCACTTTCACACAAGTAAAGCCTTCTAATTTATACTTTTGTCTTGAAGAGCAAATTTATATTTTGTCTTTAAGAGTTTTTAGATATGTTACAATACACCCAAGCACCAAGAATGAACAGGATTGTTGTGGCTAAAATAATTTGGAAAATAAATCCTGTTTCCAAGCATCACCTTAGGTACATTGCAGTATTGGTATGCAGGGAACCAAGTTTTTAGTTTTGATTACATGATAGAAAAGTCAATATACTATTTCTTACCGATGAAAAGGTAACAAAACTGTATAAAAAAAAAAGAAATCTAAAGTAAAGCAATTCAAATAAAACTAAATTAAAATATAGTACTGTAAGGAACTTTTTTGACTGTTAACTGTTATGAATCATCTCTGCTGCAGGCAGTAAGTGGGCAGTGTCAGTATTCAAAAGAGACCAGTGTTGTGTTTCATAAATGTCCAGTGTACTCCCTCTTGAATTAAATTTACAGTCTGTCTGGATTTTTTTTTGCAGTATTCTCAAAAATCAAGTCATTATTTACCAACATTTATTATTATTATTTTTTTTTTGGTTTGCCAAAGGCACATCCCCATTAAATTAGCTGAAATGATATCTGAATTAAACATTGCCTTGGAATAGTATACTGGTATGATGGTATACTGTGATCAGATCTGAAATAAATCTATGTATATAACTATTATGTGTATCAGATAATGATGTCAAAATTATTTATGGGTATGGTACATACCTTGAAATAGGATTCACAATTAGTACGACAAGGTACTTTAAACAAACTAACATGCTTGGAGAAAATAAACTAAAAATGTACATTGTTTTGATAAAGTACTGAAGACTAAGATATTAGCTTAGAATAAGCACACACATACATGCTCTTTCAGTATCCCAGTTTCAGCTCATAATCATTCTCAGGTAACAGTTGCTCTAAATCAGGAATCAGGCTCTAAATAAAATCGCTCTGTGTTGTAGGAAAATCAAGCAGTCATGAACAATTTAAGCTAACCAGCAATGTAACCTGCCTGGTTTGATAAAGCTTAATTAAGCTAGATAACCCTGAGAGAAGGTTCTAGAACATGGGCAAGATTGCCAAACGAGGTCTGACTCTGTGTGTTTGGTTAATATAACTGTACACTATATTTAAATACATCAGCACACTAGCAACAAGGACCCTAAGATATTATTTCCCAGTAAATGTGTAATATTCATATATCTATACATGTGTTTATTATTTCAATCCTCAGTACTAATAAGACATGTGCAAGTGTTTTACTATCAACTTCAACAATACATCAAGGCAAAGAACTGTGGAACAAACAATTAGAACAGTTTTCATATTTCCACTGTTCTCAAATATTCATTTTTTTTTTTTAAAACAGTAAGTGCTGTAAAGTAGTTCTTATATGAGGTATTGAAGACCTACATCTACCAAGAAAATATAAAGAAAAACTAAACTCAGTAGCAAAACACTTGTATTTGTGTCCAAAAAAAGTATTTCAAGGTATTTCAGTACCCAGCAGCAGAATGCCCCCAAATATCAGGCAAATTTTTCAATTATTGGATAAATGGGAAAAACATCATGTAGGCCCTTAATGTTTTAGAAGTTGACTAAACAAAGGATTTCAAAAGTCACAAAATTTGTTTTGGTTAAAAACTATTAGCATGGTTTTCTCCCCTTTTGACGAGTTTTATAAATGTGATTAATTCATTCTTACACTTTCTTAACTTAACTTTCCTATTTTAACTTTTACATCATCTGAAAATAAACACTGCAAAATCTCCTGTCTTGAGGGAATAAACAAACTATAAATCTATGTGATGTAATTTAATCTTGCCAATTTTCTGTCCGAAATCCAGGTGTCAGATAAGGTTGCTTTCACACTGCACATTTTGCCCCTCAAACACCAACATGTTTTCCTTCAGGAAGCAGGACTGCCACTGGTGTGTTTTGAGCCACATTGGAGCATCAGCTCCTGAGTGAGCTGCTTTTTCCATCTCATCACAGATGCTCCAGACAGCTCTTTTTCTAGATAAAATGCCTAGTATGAAAGCAACCTAATGTATGCTTTTAAGTATTTGCATATTTAAGATTGAGGTGTAGTTCACAACCTTCTCAAAAAAGGAGATTTGTTTAAAATGTCCCATTTCTGTGAACACTTTATGCACTTCTGAGTGTTATTACAACCTCTGTATTTATTACTCAGGTACAGTGTATTTACTCTATTTATGTAAAAAAAAAAAAAAAAAAAGTCAAAGTGTACCTATTCTGATTTCAGTTCTTAGGGACAGACATGGTGAGGACACCCACATTACAGCACATCATCTTGTGGTATTGGACAGCCCATGCAAATAATACAATGAATCAATGATAGAGGTATATATTAAAAGATATCTATTAGTAAGGATGTAGCTGCTGCCTATGTTTGCCATGACATACACATAAGGGATAAATGGGATCCTAGAGGACCAGCAAGCACAAGAGTGACTACATGTGCTGAGAATGCCAGGATTCCTGAACTTATTAATACATAATAATGAAACAGGAATAAATGGGTTTTTGAAACATATGCATGCTATCATGTTCCCAGTGAAAAGGCTACTCCCATCACTTCCTTTTGTATTGTTTTTTGAGACTTGGTTCAAGCTTATATTACATCATTATTGAATTATTGTTTAAATCATGATGGTGGAACTTAAGCGTAGAATTTTGAACTGTAGGGATCAGATCCTTAGTTCAGAACCATAATGCTTGTTATGGCCATTGCCTTGCCCCATGTCTGTGAGAGGTCAGTGCATCAGAGGAAGTGTGAGGTAAATGCAATATGAATTAGTGTAGACATTGCTCAAAAATTTTAAATGGCTCGCTTGCTTCCAAGTGCACAAAAAGGCAAACCCAGAAGTAAACCCCAAAGAATCCTTAAAGGAAACCAACCAAAACCCCAAAAAATAACAGCTTCACTGAAAATATTATATCAATAATCTTTTTCTTACAATCCCTTTTTTCTATTTTTTTTTTTTTTTTTTTTGCTGAATTTTCCACTGTTTTCACTTTTATCGCTCAAGTATATCACAGGATACTATCTATAGAGGATAAGAGGGTAATTTGAGTACCATGCTACATCTTGTTCGGAGAAAGGCTATTGCAGACAATTTCTACACCACGTACAACCACACATTATACGTTTGAGTAACAAATGTTCCAAAACATGTCAACAAGAAACTAAGTACATACGTATTGTTCACTATTTAGAGTCTTTAAGGACTATCCCTCAAGTCAGTATAAAGTTCTCAACATTATTTGACTTTAACTGTCCAGTTTTACAGACAAAATCTGAAAAATTGCTATTCAAAAAGTAGCAAATTTGGTCAGAGTCCTTTTTTTTTTTAAATAAGTAGTGCTTTTGATGGCTTAAGACAGAGGTCTCATTTTGAAATAATCTCACCCAGTGGCAATCTATAGAACTTCAGTGTGCATTTCATGACACCATAGCTGCAAAGTCTTCTCATCCAAGTATCTCTTTGCTCCTTGGTTTAAAACATGACAGCTAGTGCTGTAACATATAACTCAAAGTAGAATACCTTTATCAAAATACCTAAAACATGTTTATAAATATTTTTTTTTTTTTTAAGTTTTTGAAAGTCTTTAACAGGACAATATTTTATCTGTGGGACAGAGTATATCGCTTCCTTGTTCCTGCTGATAGGCAAAAGCCTCAGGATTGAGAAATCCCCCTTCAGGAACAGAGTATATTTAACAATGAACTCTAAAACTCCCAGTCCAGCGTCTCTTCACGATTGGCTGCACGCTCAAGTCGATGGATGATGTTGCTAAGGTTGGCCATTTTCTCATCACGCCTCTGTGTGTTCTTGCTGATCTTGGTGTTGGACTGGAGAGACTGAGATGGAGAAATGGGGGCAGAAGAAGATGGCACAGGTGAGACAGACATCATGAGGCCAGGAGAAGAAGCAGCTGAGGGTGAGTCAAGGGACACCTCCAGACTGCTGCGGCATGCCTCCGATGATGCCTTGAAGCTTGCTGGGTCCACCGATGATATATTTTCCCCTTCAAGTGTGGTTGTGTTGCTTTTCTGAATGCTGTCTGAGGAAACGGATCCAGAAAGAAGTGTGTGGATGGAAGATTCATCCTGCCTGAGACTTTGAGGACAACAGGATGATGTCAGGTCCCTGCTGCCAGATGTCTGCTCCTCTTCAGTCTTCATCTCACTGAACTGCACAGACATGGAGGAGCATGTATCCTGCCTGATATGCAGCTTCTCCTCCTCTTCCTCTACTTCCTGTTTGACACTGATAATTGTAGAGCCATTGCAAATTAATTGGTTTTTTTTTCTTTCATCTACATCTGAAATGGGACTGCAGCTCACTGAAGGAGAGAAGTTATACTCTACATCAGCATCATTGTCCTGAGAACCTTCCACAAGGACCTCACGCCGCATTCTAGACCTGTGTACAAAACAATCAAGATAATACATAAAGAATAAGGAATATAGGAAAACAGAAAATATGGTTCACTTTTGTTCAGGCCAAAAATGTATATTTTTGTCTTCCTATTTGTCAGGTTTTTTTGCACAGTCAATAAATAAAATGCATTTTCTGTGTATGAAAAGGGTAATAAAATAGCTAGTATTGTTATGAATAAAAAACTAGGAAGGTCAATCTTGTTTTTCTTGTAATGCTCATATATTTTGATAGGTGGAGCCAGAATATAGCAAATGGGTCTAAAATCTGCACAGCCTAACATGCAATTATAACAGTGCAAGATATGAAAACCACAGTTTCTTCAAACCTGTAGTTGTGAAACCAGTTGATGACTGTGTTGGTTTTGAGATTGAGCTGGGTAGCCAGTATCTCAATGGTGTGCTGGGATGGGTAGGGCTCCTGTAGGTATGCCTTCCTCAGAGCCTCCTTCTCCTCTGCATTTAGCACTACTCTGGGCTTCTTAGCTTGGCTGTAGGTACACAGCTCTATTTGTGCAAGGCCTGGGCTAATGGAGTCTGGACGTGCTACTGGAGAGTCTGTGTCTGAGCCAGGATTCAACAGGCCATATCTGCGTTTCAGGTATGCTGTAAATGCAGAGAAATGAAGCAGGGCTTCACATTAGTGACACAGAGAACTTGTCTCAGAACTGGACATTTTCTAACAAGTTGCTATTGTATGAAAAAGCAGCAAATTTCCAGAAATGTCTATCTGAGTAAATTTCTAAGTTAGAAAAAGTCAATCAAAAGAATCAGAAGTACTGTTAGGCAGTATTACAGCTTTGTTGTTTTTTAAGAATACACTGGAATAAAGATCATACTGTTTCCATACACGTCTTCTAATTAATTTTATATAATCATGAATGAGTGGAGATTTGTATTTTTCAATGCACAGTGTTTGTTTAAATCACCAATCACCAAACACTTCTGTACACCTAGTAGTTCATGCATCTATCTAATCAGTCAAAAATGTGGCAGCAGAACAATGTATAAAATCATCAGCTTCAGGTAATGTTCACATCAACCATCAAAACAGAGAAAAAAAATAACATCTCAGTGATTTTGACTGTGGGGTGGTTGCTGGTGGCATTTCTGTGATCACACTATACAATTGTGTTGAGCATAAAAGCATCTCAGAATGCCTCAAGACCTTGTGAATCCCTTCATGGCCACAATTTAATCGTATTCCAATGGCTACTTCCAGCATGATAATGCAGTATGTCACAAAGTAAAAATCGTTTCAAACTGGTTTCATGAAAGTGACAATGAGGTCGGCTTCCCAGTGACTTGATCTGAAATAAAACACCTCCGGGATATGGTGGAATAGGAGATTTATGGCATGCAATCATGCCAACATTGGCAAGAATCTCAAAAAGAATTTTTCCAACATCATGTGGAATCCATGCCATGAAACATAAAGGCTGTTTTAAGAGCAAAGAGGCCCTATCAAGTATTAGTACAGAATTCATAATAAAGTACTCAGAGAGCATATATATATATTGACATACCATGCAGTGAACAGTTACAAAAACTCATGAGGCAGGTGAATGAAGTCATTCAGTAACTCGGTAAAATTTAAAGCACGCAAATTTAGTTCACCTTTTTTCTCCATCTTCTTCATATCTCTCAGTTTGTCCACATTGTGTGGGTCATTTAACCACAGCTGCATGCGCACAAAGGGTTCCCTGCCCTTTAGACTCAGCTTATGCCATGGTTTGGGCCTGGACAGCAGGTCTGACACAGAGCCTTGTGTAAGGCCTAAGATACTCTCGCCAAACAGACGCTGACCTAAAAATCACGCAAACATGAATGTAGTGACCATTAGAGAAAGATAGTATAAAAAACATATCCTATTGTCTGTTTCATACTGTGAAACACTTGTTAATGAGTATAACATGCATTAATCATTAATGACAATCAGATATTAAAACTACCTAGATTGTTGTCAGTCAGCACCTCCTTTACCCTCTTGGTTATAGCATATGTGTCAAGCTCAGGCGACATGGCCACTAGCTCCTGAATACCTAGTGGAACGTGAGGCTGCTGGAGTGTCAATGTACTTGCTGTGCACTTCACTCCATGAGGTCCTGTGTGCTGTGGGTGAGGGTGCTGGTTCTCCTTGCTGCTTTCCAGCACCAAACTCACTGGCTCCAGAGGCATACTGGGATGGTTGTCCTCTGGGCTGAGTGGAGGGGATGGTGAAGAGTGAGATGTCACAGGGCTTTTGTCTGAGGGGAGGTTCAGGAGAAAGTTAAACAGTTAATTCTGAATAATTTGTTTCATACCTGAAATACCATGTTTTATTTCTTTGGTCAGCAAAAGCATCCTGAAAGCATTTCTGAAAAGGAGCACTACATAAGGTAAAAGCTTATAATAAAGAGTGTAACTGACCACTGTTGTAACTGTGGTTGGATTGCTGATTGAGGCTCTGTCCTAACTGGTCCAGAAGCCACAGTTGCATGCGAATAAATGGTTCTCGTCCCTTCTGTGTGAGCTTGCTCCAGGGTTTGGGTCTAGACAGCATGTCACTCACACTACCCTGAGAAAGTCCCAGTACCTGCAGGAACCAATCACAGCATTTATTATTATTTAAAAAAAAATAACTAGAAGATAAATGTGATATACGTATTCCACCTCTAAGAAAAAATGACTATCACTAATAACCAGCTTTAGTGAAGCCTCCAGTACACCACATAGTGGCAGCAAAGCACGACTTACAGGACCTGTAAAGTAAAGTAAAAACCAAAAACAACAACAACAAAAAACTATTCTTATTTCAGGACTGGATACTATTCAAGATGTTTGGCAATGTATTGCAATGATTTATTTGTGTCTGTTTCATATGCACACCTAAATGAGAGATTATGTGTTTATACCACCTTAGAAATTTGTTAATATTCTGCTTATAATGTTTTGGTGATGTGTGGCAGTTGAGGAACTGAATTATGAAAAAATGTACATTGCAAGAGTATTAAAAGCTTAAAAGCAATAAAAAAAATGGTTAGGCTATTAGACTTGAGGTATGTGGTTTGTTATTCACAACCTCTTTTGGAAAGTCTTTTAATAACTGGTACATAAAAGACCATGAAAACAACTGAGATTAGGGAAAAAAAGACGGTTACGAAAATACAAACTACTGTAATAACATATAGAGATGCTATTGCTCCAGTACTCTAGAAACTACTCCACAGTTTGTCTGTTCTTCTCTGTCTTCTTTAAAGACCTGAGTGAAAACATTTCTCTCACACAAACTTACCTTTTCTCCAAAAATCCGCTGACAAATGCCATTCTTGGCCAGCTTCTCCTTCACCTGGCGTGTGAGTTCTATGGTATCCACCTCACGATACATATACATCTCATACTGCTCAGGTGTGAGGGGGGGCACAGTGGGCTTGAGAGTGCGAGGAATGTAGGAGGAATAGTAGCTCATTCGTGGTCCTCCACATGGAGCCTGCTCCACACTTACACACACTTCTGACTCTACTTTCACAGGTCGGCTTGGTGGAGGTTCGTCCTCCTCAGTGCCTGGCCCCTCCTCTGTGCCCGGGGGATATTCCATGTTCCAAGCCCGGGGCACAGTGGAAGGCACAGAAGAGGAAGAAGAGGAGAGTGAGGGTGAGACAGAGGTGAAGGGATGAGACCAGTGCTGGTCAAAATATGTTCCAGCTTCGCCGATTTCTGACTTCACCTTACGGATTATGTTTTGGACAAAAGCAGCAGGTGACAGAACACTGATGGGGGTTTTGGGACTGCCTATGGGGTTGGATGGGCACGTGGGCATGGTGCTGCCCTCTTCTTGCTTGATATAGGTAGGCATAGGGCCAGAAAGGGTCTTGTGGGACTCCTGTGAGCATAGACTGTGGCTGCTAGCCTCCAGCTCGAGTAGTGCCTGCTGCTGTGCCTGCATTTCCCGACGCGCCTGCTCCAAGATGCTCTTAATAGTCTCATCTGAATTACTGCCAGCACCACTGCTGCTGCGACCTGTCGAGGATCCCAGAGAGGACTTACCATCACCTATAATAGAAAAACACAGAGATATTCATACAGTAGCGTTAAAATGGCAGGCTCAAACCAACAGTACACAGTCAGAGCTATTAATTGTTTAAACAATCAATCATACATGGGGAACATAAAACACCAGTCAGTCAGTATCTAATATTTATTATTCATCTTGAAAAATGTGCAATATTATAAGATGTTTAACGCACCTAGATGGAAATATCTGGAAATGAAAGTTGAAATTCAGGGCCTGTATTCATAAAGATTCTAAAGATTGTAATGAATTCTAATGATATCAGAAAGCTCCTAATTTAGCTTAAAATGTTCTATCTACTGTATGAATCTTAGCTAAAGAGAGATTCAGGACCAGTCTCAGTGCAAGTCTGAGCAAGGAAAATACAAAAACTTTTCTCTTAGAGAGGAGGTGGGACTGACCCCTTTGAAAGGTACAGTATGACACGTTCTTTGCTAGGTAGAATATGACACAAGAATGTGATTGGTTGTCCAATAAAAGAAAAAATGCGCACACTTTTAAAATCTGGTCTATTATAAGTTAATAAGCGCTATTAAAAGATAACTTTGTCTCTACGTTAAGATTTTTGAGGCCATGTTGTGTAGGGATTACATTTGTGACTGATCAGATCAGAGATCTGCTAACATCTGTATGTTACAAATGTAATAAATGTAATGTAAATGTAAACATTTCTGACAGCACAGAAATTTCATATGGTATAGCATTTCGGACCTGCTTTGTCTATGTTAGTGTATCTCTAAATCAGATAGCAGCACCATATATGCCATTTCTGCTCAGTCAGAGATGTTATCTCTAATATGATTGGTCACTAAAATAATCCCTACACAATCTAATCTGTAGCATTTTATTAATTCACTACTATTATTAAATTTTGTATACAATACATTTCTTCTCCCTCTTCACCTTTCAGCCATTTGCTCCTCTGCTAAAGAAACACTTCCTCTTAAAAGTCCTCCTCACTACTCCTAGGATCTTGACTTTAATTTTAAGGGAAAAAAGAATTTTAGAATTTTTAGAATTAACTTTTAGAATTACATCACTATGAGCAAATCTTTGCACTAAGAATTTTCATGAATTTGGGCCCTGATCTTTTGTCTCATATTCATCTTTGATCTCAAACTACAGTGGATATAAAAAGTCTACACATCCTTACAAATTGTAGGTTTCTATTATAATTACCTGTTAAAGACATACATAATATATCTTTAGTGCAATATCCCAACAAACATAAATCCAGAGAGAAAAATAAATATTTAATTATTGGGAAAATTTTAAAGAAAAAAAAACCTACAACACCCTGATTGCACACCCTTTCATAATGGGGGCTCAAACTGTCCTCAGAGCTAACATTCAAAATTAGGCCTGCAGGTAAATGGCATACACCTGCCATCAATTTAACTGTTTCTTTTTAAAACCAGATAAAAGTCAGCTGTTGCTGTAGTATCTGCTTGAAAGAGTTGCTAAAGAAACTGTGAGACTTTGTTGAAAGGTACCAATCAGGAAAGGGATATAAAAAGAATATAAAAGGCACTGAATGCAGGATGAAACACTGTCAAAACCATCCTCAATAAGTAGAGAAATAGTAAAAGAGATACTGCAAAGATCAGGAGAACCCTCTGGAATCTGGTTTCCATCATAAACATTGTACATCAGGGGTCTCAAACTCAACTTACTTGGGGGTCACTAGAGGTAAAGTCTGGGTCAGGCTGGGCCGCATTAAGTATTCCACCCAAAAAAGGGTTTCAAGTATTCCAAAAAAAAAAAGGAACACAACTTATCCAGTCTTCTCAATCTTTATTATTAACAGTTCTTCAGCATTAATTTTTCTTCTGAACAGGAACCGTTCCTCTAAATTTGAACTTTCCTTTCTGAACATGAACGGTTCTTCATGACCTGTCCTTCTGAACATGAAAGGTTCTTCATGAACACATTTTAGTTAGGCTATATCCAATCTGGCATTTTCAATTAACATAGGCCTGTGACATTCATCATATTAACATATTAAGCCTATTTGTATTAATAAGTTTATTATTTATAATTATTATTGATTTAATCTTACAATTAATTTGGCCCGAAATAATTTCATGGTGTATCACTGCATAACTGACACGCAGTGAGGATAATAGATTAAAGCTTACTCCTCACTGAAAATGTTTTAAAAAGATCTTTCAAAACAGGTTTATTCATTATAGGCCTATAATTAAAATTATTAACACTGCAATCATCATTGCTATTCAATGATTGCTATTCAATGATAACTAAAAAAACTGTTTAGCTAACTCAAAAACATTTCTTTTCATTACATTAATTTTTTAAATTTTCCACCAGTCTACAGTATGTTCAGGCCCCAAGAGAAATATTAAGGGAATACATTAAAACATTTAGTAGCCATTTAGAAGTAGATTTGTCTCATCGTCTCTGAGAGAATATGTGCTATTAAAGTGCAGTCAGTTTTTTCTTTCACTTTCTAGTCTAGTGAATCGACTGAGATTAACCCACTTGTGTCCAGCCCCCAACCCACCCAACTTTGAGGCGCGGATTTGCACTACTGGACTCCGTCCATTAGTTAGTCTAGTCTCTGCTTTTGCCCCGGCACATCCAAAATAAAATTCTGGCTAAAAAAATTCAAAATAAAAGCGTGGCAAGACTCAGCCAAAAGGTGCGTTTGAGACCAACGTGTGGGCCGCACTAAGACTAAATTTGATGTCAAGTAACAGGCCACAAAATATCATCGCTACGAGTTTGAGACCCCTGTTGTACAGAAATGATATAGTATTATCCTTATAAAGAATCAAATTTCGTTCTGTTTGTCTTCGCCTATTTGTGAAACAGCAAATTTTAGTTTAACTTTTTTGTGAAGAATAGGGCTTAAATTGTGCCTTGAAATGCCCCTACCTCCTCGCTGTGATTGGATCTCTTTCTTAGCCTGTTCCAGAATGTTCTTAATAGCGTCATCTGACCCAGTTTCTGGAGTTCGGATGCGAGGAGTGATACTCCCTGCACAGAATGTAAGACAGATTGGGAGTGAGAGATTGGGGTGTTGATCAGACCTCACAAGCTTTCCTCTTGACTGCTGGAGAAATGGCCTTTAAACAATGGGGAAAAAAACTTGCAGTACTTCCCATTTTAAAGCAAAGAAAAAACAAGTCAAGAGTCAAAAGGATCAAGATAAATTCAGGGTAAAGGAAGCTTTGCATCTATACATTATAAGATTTCAGATAATAGACATGTTCATTATTTGAGTAATACTAACAATATGGCTACACTGTGTTAAGGGTGGATAAACATAATTAGTATACAGCAATATAATACCCTTCCACAAACCCAATGTTGTCGTCACTTAAATTAACATAACATAAAACAAGACCTCCCATAAAAAAGATTAGATTCTTCATGTTGAAGACAATTTCAGAAACATTTCACATTATTTTTAAACTTGTTTAAAACAAATGTCAGACAGAACTGTTGATATTTTATTATTATTATTATTATTATTAGTTTCTATCTATCTATCTATGTATCTATCTATCTATCTATCTATCTATCTATCTATCTATCTATACTGCTCAAAGATTAAGGAAACATTTGTTAATCACAGTGAATCCATTTCACCTGTTTTGTTGCACAAAAGTGACAGCAGGCACACTGGAGAGGCTACAGCAAGACAACTCCCAAAGAGGGTATGGTTTGCAGGAAGTGGCAACAGACACTTGCTCATTTTTATCTTTCCTGATTGATTTGTCTCTAGTTTTATGTTTTGATAGAATAGTTATCACTGCTTGTAGCTTGAGGTAGTACCACCAACCCAATCAGGTTGCACAGGCAGCTCTGCTAAGATCAAAAGGAGGTTTGGTGTGTTTCCCAGCACAGCTTCAATACAATGGATCTGATACCAAAACTGGCCATTACATGAGGAGAGATAGAAGGGCAACAACCCAGCAACAAGACTGGGATCTGCTCCTTTTGCAAAGAGGAACAGAAAGAGGCACTACCAGAGTCCTATAGAATGACCTCCAACAGGCTACTGATATGCATCTTCCTGACAAAAAAACAGTTCCCTTGCTGCTGTTAGGTACAAGGATGAAATCCTCAGAGCCATCATCAGACCTTACACTGGTGCAGTACACCCTAGTTTCCTCCTGGTGTTTGACAAAGTCCAGCATCATGTGGTCAGAGTGTATAGGCAATTTCTGGATGACAAAGGCATTGAAGGAACTGCCTGGCCCTAAGGTTCCCTAAACCTGAATTAAACTGAGAACCTCTAGGACTTTTTGGATTTACTGGAGCATCCAAAGCAACTAAGTAGAACCACAGACTGTCCAGAAACTCAATGATTCCCTCAATGATCCAGGTATCCACAATTTTATCAGGAGCATGTGGCATGTGAAGGCTATACACACTACTGACATACATTACGAGCTGCAGTGATGAAATTCATGCAAGTTGGATTAGCCAATAATTTACACTTTTTAATTTGATTTTGAATTCTGCCCTCAGTGGGTTGATGAATCGTGTTTCCATTGACCCTTGTCACATCATTTAATTCTTAATTACTCTTTCTCAGTGTTTATAAACTTCAACAGTTTTAACTTGAATATTTAGTTCATCAAGATTCAATGTGTGATTTAAGAATTCCCTTAATATTTCTGAGCAGTATACAAACATACGCACACACACACATAGTAAGGGTGAAATACAGTTATTGAATGAAATACTTCAACAATAGGTATCATTTAATCATTTTAACTGAACTCTACTATATAACACACTCCAACACTCTGTGTTTGTTTGTGAATGTGACATAGAAAATAACTTGTGGTGCAGGGACTAGGGATACATTTGCACATTGAAAGAGAAAGTCTTGGAATGAGATGTACCTCTCTGGCGAACTTGAATGGTGCGCAAGGCCAGGATGTTCTGTTCATCAGACAGGAACTGCTTCATCTTGATGAAGGGCTCCTTGCCTTTGACTGTCAGCTTCCTCCATGGTTTTGGCCGAGCCAGTATCTCACTGACAGAGCCTTGGGAGAGGCCCAACACATAGTGCCCAAACACCCGCTGACCAATGTTATGTTTGAGAAGTTGCTCTTTCACTTGATAGGCTATCTCTGCTGTGTCTATGTGGTCCTCATCCCCACCGCCTGAGCTTCCACACTCTGACTGGTCACTAGTTAAGCCAGTTTCCATCACTAAGGTACCTGAAGAACCTGGATTGGCTGACATAAGGGCAGCTTTTGCAGCAAATAGAGCGGTGGGAAAGGCCATGAGTGAGGTTGCATCCTTCTTAAAGTGAGGGGAGAGGAGCTGCTTCTGTAGGAGAGGCCCGGTAGCATGCTTCTCACTGGAGAAAGGTGATGCAGAGAAAGATCGTGGGAGCTCATGGGTCCCTGAGGTCCCATCAGGATTAGGTGGTCCTGGACTGGAGGATGACTGGCTGTCTATTGCTAACACTCCTGAAGGGGAGGAGTATGCACTCATGGGGCGCCCTAAATCCCTACCTGAAGCATCTGAATGATCTTCATCTGAAGGGACACAAAGAAGAATTTTTGCAGCATGAAGAAAATCATAAAGGTCATGAAGGTCCTACTCACATGTGTTCTAAATACATCGAATCAACTAATTTGAAATACTGAAAATGTCTTTAAAAGATATTATCTTACCAGGACACTGTAGTACCCTAGATTTCTCTGTCAGAATTTTGTTGGAGTGTAGGAAAGACTGTTTGTCAAGCAGCAAAGCCTCTGCAACTTTGTCAGAGTCCTGTACAAATGGACAAAATATAAACACACACACACACACATACACACACACACACAAAGGAGGGATTTCCTCATTTAGAGCACCACATTAATAAAAGAAAAACAAAGGCTTTTTGTGGAAGAGCAAGCTCGTTTATCTATTTTTTAGGTGATGGCAAACATGCCAATATGACACGTAACTCAGAGGGGAATGAACCATCAGCAATGAAAGCTCACAAATCTCACCTGGGAAGAGCTCCCATTTGCCGATGTCATTTTCATTGCTTTAAGAATGCTGTAGGGGAAAAATGGAAGTCAGGACTGTCCTAATTAGCAAGCAGTCACAGCCAATTGTGACCCATACTTCATTAAAATGAGACTTTTTTATTTTTACCTGAGTTCAGTTTTGATTTCTTCATAGTCCAATTGAGACTGAAGTTTAACCTCTAATTTCTGCAAAAACACAGGAAGAGTATCACAGATGCTGTGATATCAAAGATGGATTCTTTTGTAGTTACAAGTAAGAAAATCATACAGTATCATCCACTACATACAAAATCATACACTACAGAGTTAATTTCTTGCTTTTTCAAACCCATTAAAAATTATTGATAAAGCACTGGAAAGACTGACTTATGACTGACTGACTTATTGACTCGATGACCCCACATACTTCAATAGCCTCTGTCTTGTTAGCCAGCTGGTGTTCAAGATCTGCTAGCTGACTTGCTGAGGAGTCCTGCACTTCTTGGAGAGTGAATTGCAACCTCTGGACATTTTCAAGCAGGCGGAGAATCTCTCTGTCTTTGGAGAAGAGCACTGCTTCCAGCCGTGATGGTGAGCACTTGTCCTTCTCATCCCTCCCTGCTTTCCCCTGAGATGGGCACCACAGCACAGGAGCAAAGCAGTGAAGAAGAAAAAAAACATGAAAATCTTTTTTCAACTTCTAAATGCCTGCCTCCATCCTCTCTGCTTTCCTATAATCATATTACTTCAAAGTGTTGCTAATGAGGAGCCAGAAGCACATTTGATTTGATTTGTGGCATCAACAGTATGGATAAGTGACTCTTTTTTCTGTACATGAGTGTGATTCAAGAGCCTTGGGATGACATTGTGGTGGTGTGCCTTTTCTCTTTAATCTTAAAAGTTTTGTTGAGAGTAGGGAATCAATTCTACCTCACTGGGACCCTCGTCACTTCCTTTAGAAATGCTGTGACTGCTGGTTAACTGGTCCCTCAGTCGCTTCAATTCCCTCTGGGCCAAATCTGCCCTCTGCCATCAAACACAAACAATTCTGCTTTACAAAGGTTTGTCAACATCACCTGTGCAGTGTAAGTACAATAAAACTCTACAAGCTATAACACTGAAACCACAACACTACTGATCTGATGTTTACACCAAGTGTACATTCTATACCAAATTAATGAGTGGAAAAAAAATTAAGAGCATTACATACAGTGAGAACCTAAAATATAGAATCTCTCTCCCACTCACTCACTTTTCACTCCTTTCTGCTGAGGTTGATGTTTACTTGCAGACACTTTCTTTCTCAAACTGTTTCCCTCCACAGTCACACTCAGCCTGCTAATTAATGACTAATTTTCTGAACATTAATCTAAAAGCTGCTGGTGAAGGGATATGGAGAGAATCGAAAATCATGGCGGAGAGGAAAGGAAAAATGGAAGCAATCAGTATGACAATGTAACTAACAGACATATCACGCTTCTCTCTCAGCAGCCATCGCTCTGTGCTGTCTCATGGCCCTTTGCTACCTGCAGACGGCTAATCACGAAGCCCCAAGAAAGCGGAGGGTAGAGGGTGGGTGGTAAGAGGAAGAGAGGCCTCAGGGGCGCTAATTAATCCTGAGGCTTGATTACAAAAGGTGATTACCTTAACAAATGCAGGATCCTCAAAATTAGTGATAGAATGGAAAGCCCCATGCTCACCTGGTTGGCCTTCTCCAGGTTCATCTTGAGCTGGGACACCTCCTCTTCTCTGGAAGACACAATACACACTGCCTATTAAAATATTCTGAAAGATTACATGAATAATGGCAGTCAGAATGGCTTCTGACCAAACAGTATTTTATATCTTCAAACTCACAACTGTCATAGTCACATTATCTAGATTTTGAATTCCTTACAGTTCACCAAACAACCAAATTCTGAACTCCCACAAATATGTTATGAGTATTCGGAAGTCTGTGAAATCTGAAAAACGAAGAACAGACAAGGCATCCTATCATTAAAATGGAATGAGTCACATCTATCGCATATTATTTGACATCACATCTCAACATGCCTACACACTCCCAACAATCAGAGCACTCATTTGAATAGCTTCTCAGGGAGATTATTCATAAGGTTTGTTTGAAGTTCAACAGTTTCCTCTCAGTCATCAGGGAGCTGATTTTCAAAAGGTGGAGAGGCTGAATAATGAGGAAGGCTGAAAGTTTGATTAAATACATGAATCTCTGAGGCTCTCCTAAACAAAGATCTTCTGTATATTAGAGTGTATTTGCATTAAGTGTAAATGCATTGAGTTGCTGTACAGAGAAGACTATGAATACACCGTATCATGCCAAATCACAATTAAGTATGACTTTGTCCTTCTGTCTCTGGGTAAATAATTGTCTGTACTAATAAAAATTAGAGTGCATTTGTGTAATTGTAATGCCAGAGAGATATTCTTCTTAAAACACTCTGTACTACTTATTGAATATCTCATCACTTATTTATATAAGTGAAGCGTAAATAAGTCTATGCTAATAAATTCCTTCAAATACGAAGATGAACTCTGAGATTATTAATGTATATGTAGCAGCAGTTTGGCAGTCAAAACCAAAATCAATTCAGAAAGTAGTATTAGTTCTCACTTCATACAAAATTCAACAATTTTGAAAACAGAGGAAAATGCTGAAAAATAATCATGTCCGAGAGCAACCGGATCTTCCATAGCAAAACTAAACAAAGCAGACATTTTTCTAATTCCCACTGACACCTCATACAAACTTCAGGCTCATTCATGGTGTGAATTGTTAAGCCCAATTTTTTTTATGAGGCAATCTGTTGTTTTCTAAAGCGAAAAAGACTGAACTGTTTATATTTCTTGCACTCGGTAGAAAAGAGAGTGGACCATATGGAAAATAATTGCACAGGAGAATTTGATAATTTGATAAAGGTGTAGTTAATGTAGATAATGATAATGTATAGATAATGATAATGTAAAGATAATGTATATTATAAGATAATATATATTACAGAAAATTACATGGTTTGGTCTCACTGCAAATCAAATTGGTCTCACTGCAAATTTTCAAAGAAGTACAGAGAGCTCTGGAAACAAAAATCAACTTCCAAGAAAACCTCCTGCTCTATGAACAAAAGTACAATAACATTTGGTTTGCAAACACTTAAAAGAAACAAGGTGTTTATTAACATAACTTTGGTTCTATCAACTTCGTTGTGTGAAAGAAATTGTAAATAAAAATGTGGATTACGATGAACGTCCATTTTTCTGTCCCCACTAGTTCTTTTCTGTTCTGGCTTGCAAAATGAGTCATGACACAACAACAATATAGAAACCCATATGTTGGTATTTTTGCTTCATATGACACCCAAGTAAGCCCTACATTTAATTTGTATAATTTAAGTTGTATTTTGAAACTACATATCATCAGTGCATTGCAAGATGCCCAAGTAGACTTTCTACATTCAAATATAATCAGAGAGACATATCACACTCATAAGTGCACATAACAAAATGTTCATAATATGGAAAATAACACTGTTTCATTTTTTTTTGTCAAAATAAATTAATTTAGTATGCATTTAGGCTGCTAAAATAAATTATTTTTATTTAGGCTTTTTCTGCATTTAGGCTGCTTTCTAATGAGAGAAATGACATTTTTGAGATTTTGTAAGAGCAGTGAAATCGGGTGTATATGTTGTCAGAGCAATACACATACAGTGGTGGAGGAACTGAGCTGTGAGAGATGTGATTACTCGTTTTAATGACATTCATGTGGGAGAATGACGATTCACATGTGTATGTAGAGCTAGGGTAAGGTTAATGCTGTTTCACTGAATTTCCGGAATTTTTATTTTTTGTGAAAAATCTGAAGGAATCTGTCATTGTCCTGTCAGACACCACTCGCCTAACATCTTGGATCCGACCACCAAATGAATAGCCCGGTATTAGGCTCACCCCAAATGCTTTTTTTGAAGATTTTGTATGCATGTTGCATAGTTTTGCCTGGAGCGTAAACTTCAACTGTTTTATTTGTTGTGACACAATTAAACATGCCTTATTGCACGACCATTCATAGGCTGCACTCATTATTCCCAGCCTATAATTGGCACAATTACTATGTTGGCCATATTATTAGACATTGTTTGTTTTAGTGAAAATGGCTATTGCTAGTGTGCTGGAAACATTTATGAATTTTCTTAACCTCAATATTTGTCTAATCTTTAATAAAGTTTGGATTGTGGAAGATTGGAGCCGTGTTATGTGGCCTGACAAGTCAATGGTCAATATGCTTGCATCATTTTATATATATATAAAATGCAATGGGTGGGCATGGCCTAGGACTGGCCTGGCCAACCCGCGGCTCGCGAGCCTCATGCGGCTCTTTAACTAGTTTCATGCGGCTCTTCAGGAGCTGTCACATGACATGCGTCAAAAATGCTTGGCTGGCGCTGTCATTCACTCCCCCTACAGCTAATTGGCACACTGACCATGTAAGCCTGTTTGAGTGACGTCAAACGAGCGACGAGAGAATCTTTGGTGTGACATCATTTGTGT
>JAOTRN010000031.1:485399-512122 GCA_028566695.1 Bagroides melapterus
TATACACAAAATTGGTCCATAAGTATTAGGACAGTGACAAAATTGAAGTAATTTTGCCTCTGTTCAACATCACAATGGATCTGAAACAAAGAATTTAAGAAAATTCCATTTTCAGAGGCTCAAAAAATCTGGTCAAGAAAGTCTTGTCTACAGTAATTGAACAGGACGTTCAATTGGGTTGAGGTCAGGTGACTGACCTGAACATTATAAAACAATCCAAGTCTTTATATGAAGCGTTTGTAATACGTTTTTGTACCTTATCCATCTGCATGGGGTGCTATCCTATCAGTTCTCCAGCATTTGACTAAAAATGAGCACAAGTCTACTGAGTTCAGAATTCATCCTTCTATCAGCATTCAATAAACAACAGATACCCAAATCATCAGTCATACATGCCCATGCCATAACGCTGCTTCCACCATGTTTGACAGATGTGTGCACATGCTTTGGATAATGAGTCCTTGCTTTCCTTCTCTATAAAAGTCTCTTCCCATCATTGTGGTACAAGTCCTTGGTTTTTATTGTCATTATTATTATTATTAGTAGTAGTAGTATTTTTTTAAACTTTTGTAGACTTTGACAATGATATACAGTAGGTAGTCAACCAGAATGCAACCTACTGCCGCGTTGAGTGCCACGGCAGTAGAATCGCGGCACTGAAAAAATATTTACATGTGAAACTAGTTTGCAAAATTTCCACCAGAGAGTGCAAAGGGAGAGTTTGCGCCTTTGGTATTTAACCAAAGTGAAACTTAAGGTACATTGATACATTTTTATTACGTGACAGGAGGCAACAAAGCAAAACAAGCGTTATTAACTGTTATATTAGGAAAGAAAAAAAGCAGTTAAAATACAATTAAAAAAGTTTCCTTACCACAATTTAATACGTCTCGTAGTCTAGGATATAAGCGTTTTACCATATAACCGTGTCATCAGTTACAGATGTAGCCATTAAGAATTTATGGTCATTTAAGAATTCACTAATTTATTATTTCCTATGTAGCTGGTGTTACAGGAGTACGACTAAGCAGAAACCTCCGCCTATTTGATATATTAGGCTATAATATCGTTTGTTCCTTTGCCTCTTAGTAATCTGTATTGTAATAATGTATGTTTAGTAGGTTAAAAGTGGGCAGTTTTAGAATGTGTTTGATGAGTTGAGCTCTACTCATCTTTCATTCACGACGAGGTGTGAAGTGTAATTTAACAACCGGTTTTGCCAGAGCAGAAATGGGGGTTTTAAATCCCACCATAAAAACCAAAAATCCAAAACCACTCAATAACTTATTCTCTATATAGTTTATAACAGGGCTAATCAACTGGCGAACCAATCAATCACCAATCAAATTTACCTTGACCTCCTTAACGGAGCGACTTCAAGAACGTTGCATGCGAAAGCATTAATGTTTTAGCCAATCTGGTTGTTTCCCCGCCGTAAGATGTGTAAAAATTTTTAACTCTTGTAACTATTTTCCAGACGTATGACAAAAGAAGCAATACGCTGAAATATGTCGCTCTCTACCTTATAGAGAAAAAAATAATCAAAACAAGCAGTTCTGTGGCAAATTAACAGAAAAATATCGGTTTCTGTCTGCTTTACCGAAACCTGTGTGTTTGAAATGCAGCAAATGTATTGCTGTAATGAAGGAGTTCACACTTCAGAGCACACAGAATTCACACTTCAGAACCAAACATGCAAACTTTGACAAACTAAATGACTGAACATAATAGCCTTGTGTATTTTATTGCTATAGTCATTCATTTTGTAAAAAAATAAAACATGCGTTAGAGTTTGGTTTTGACATTTGTAAACTGCACAAAAAATGCAGAGAATCTCTCCTCTCCCCCATTCATGACAAACACAATCACAGCTGATCGTTCAGCGCAGCACATTACACGAGTAAACACACAGGACACACGTGGAGATTTTACACAAGCACGCTTTACTGATCTCACTCGCTATATTTCTCATTTTGCACAAAAATACAAGGCAAACACAAACATTTAACCTATGTATGCACCCAGCAATAACTTAAAATAACTGTCCCTAAACTTTTTTTTCAATACAATATGGAAAAATATTCAAAGCGAATACAATATTAGTAGACATTCTTTTAACTTTGATATTGTAGGCAGCGTTTGTCTTTTTAACCCTGAATCTCTTAACTCTAGCCCGTCGGCTGAGTAAGGCGCAGTTAAGACAACGAGCTTGGCGCGTTAGCTTACGCTGAGTGAAAGTCTATGAATAGACTGCCACATAGCGGTAAACTACAGCAAATACACATCAATGAAATGCCGCCGTCGCTGCGATGGAAAGCACATTCAGGTTGAATAACATCTGTACCTGCCCCATCATGATTTAATTGTTTTTCCTTTGATACACCTTCTTTCAACTTTTTATTTAACTTTCTGGAGTTAGCTATTCATGCCTCTCTGGCAGTTAGCATGATGTAAAATCATTACCCAATACAGACAATGAGACATACTTCCCCCTAAAACTTTGTGACTATAAGAGTGCCATGATCATCATTAGAAGGCACAAGATCTTGTCAATAATCACCAGATTTTGACAATTTATTGAATGTTTTTGTAATTTACCAATAGATCGAGCTTATAATAATGTTTCCAGCCAAGAGGTAATTAAAAACCTAATTTAACCTGATTTTAATATTAGAAGTACTGTAGTGTATTGATTTCAATTTGTATATTGGTTCCCCCTCTATTCTCACATGGGTCAAATATGACAACAAATAAATGATGTCTTAAAATCATAATGAATAGCTTCAGTAAGTGAGAATTTAAATGATGTGTTGGATATCTACACATTCAGGCTCATGTCTGTTATAACTGCCTTGTACACTACACTACTCGCAGCACAGATCAGCTCTCTAACAATTTAGTGCTGTGCCAGTGCTGTGTCAGCATATCAGATCAGTAATAATTTTAACTACGTAATAGAGGTTTGATGGTCTAGGCCAAAATCTGTTATGTCTGATATCTTTGAACAAAAAAAATTGTCAAAAAAGCCACTGAAAAGGTAAAAAGACATGGCTTGCCTTGCTCTGAGAGTGAGCTTTGGCTCCTTATTTATCCTATTTTTTCTGTACAAGCCATTTATATCCAGTGTTTTTTTAGAATGCTAATTAGAGATCAGGATGCAGGATTATTGGAGTGTAAAATAGGAAGCTGACCTGCACTGCTAAGGCACTCTAGGTGTCTCCTCCAGTGGCCCGAGATCTCTCTGACCAGGACCTCAGTGTCTGGAGAAGAGCTTTGCAGCTGGGCGAGACGTTCCTCCAGCGAGCAGGAGGCTTCCAGCACTGGAGAAGGGTCTGACACACACAGACAAAGATAATAAACGCTCTACTGAATAAGTCATATTCAATTTTTATTACAATTCTATGGACTTAAAAATAAACTCAAAAATAATATCAGCACACATTCATCACTATTAACAGCCAATAACCTCTGCTCCTCAAGTCACTCACAAATACTTATCTAGATAAATTCAACACTGTTAGAGGGAATTAAAAAAAAAGTAGTAGCATGTAAGAAAAAATGGTGAAATTCTGTAGCACAACAGAGGAGCTGTTTTGCAATGCATGTGGCTCAGCGTGAGGCCCATGGGGCCAACTAGGAGGCTGTTTCTGTGCTAACAAGTCTCCTCTGGATCATTTGATCATTTAAATTATTATGCCAGGAATCCTCAGGAGGCACCTCAGCTCTCCACTTCACAGGGCTGTTTTTAATCTTCCTCTCTTCCTTTCTTCTTTTCCTGAAAAAAAAAAGTTGAGCCTGCTGTGTGCCGCATGGATAGGAGTGGTGCTCTTGTTGTGCACCTGCCTGTGAAGGAAGGCAGAGGAGGTGACTTCTAGCACCAAAGCAGAAAGAGAGACAGGCTCAGGGGAGTGTAACCGAAGAAGGGGGAGAGTGTATGTTTGTGTATGTACACCTACTCATACACTATACACACACACACAATGCATGTATGAGCTGGTGCTGGCATACACACATCCACACACACAATAATAATAATAATAATAATAATAATAATAATAATAATAATAATAATAATAATAATAATAATAATAATAAAACTTTGTTTGCCAAATTCAACCTCAAAACACAGGACACAAGCAGAGATCTTGAAAATTGTCTATGAAGATTTAGTCATTCTAAAATGCAGGGAAAGACAAGATGGGCTAGTACTAGTGCAATGACCCACAAAAGCTTTTTAAATTAGTAAAACTTCCATAAATGCAGTAATATGTGTGTGTGTGTGTGTGTGTGTGTGTGTGTGTGTGTGTGTGTGTGTGTGTGTGTGTGTGTGTGTGTGAAAGTTTGTATTGTTACAGCAGCACAGTGGAGATTGCGTCAGTCACCTGGGACACTGTGCTTAAGAGGATGACTTAAAACAGTGCTATTCTCCATACAACCCCAGAATCTTCCTAGTGCCTTTACTGCAAGCCTTTTAAGAGCTAATGATCAAATGCTTCTGGCCAATTCTCCAGTTCAGAGACAAACCAGTCCTGATTATCAATCAGCTCCATACACAGTAGGTGAAACTGTGCCATGTAGGTAAATGCGTTCATAACTAAAGCAATCAGTTCTATTCAAACATATAAAAATATAGTATCAAAACATCCTAAGCCATATAGAATAAACTGCTGATTACTCCAGATATACTCTGATTATATAGTAAAAAGTAGCTGCATACATTTCTGGAAGAAAAGCATGGCTCCTTTATAAAATAATACGTCAACATTTTATAAAATTCTGATGACTGCAAGAATCATTCAGACCTCGTCCTATCCACAAAATAATTACAAACTAATGACCATGCTGTAAAACTTTTTACTACAAACTCCAGGCCAGGTTCACAGCTCTCACGTCAGGATGCACAGACTCAAGCCTCCATTGCAACAAGTTTCCAGAAGGCCAATGAATTACATTCTCTGAGTTTGTCACACACACACACACACACACTTACTATTGTGTTACTATTGTGTTATACTATCTTACTATTCTATTAAAGACTTTCCACTGACAACATTATTAATGCAGGTAATTAATGCTATTCTTGCACTTCAGTATAGTCTTAAATCTAGTGCGAAATCTGATTGTAACCCATAATAATAAAAAACCAAAAAGAAAACTTCTGAATCTTTTATTATTTATTTATTATTAAATAAAAGCACTTTTTGTAAAAAGCAGTTGTCAAAAGTCAAATCGCAGAGTCAAATATTCCAGTCCTTGTGGGGACATTTGACCAGGCACATACACACATACAAAAAAAAAGTTAGGATGATTCTAAGGGCCCATGCACTTTGGGGGCCCTCAGATTTATTGATGTAGATTGGGTGTGGTAGGGGCCCCAATCTCATGTTCTTTCATAGGGCCCAAAATTGCTAGCGGCGCTCCTGCATACACACACACATTTGTGAAAACAGCATAATATTGCAAAACACTAAATCAGTTCACTACACTGCAGAGAAACAAATGTCTGGAAGTGAATGAATACTTTTAAACACACAAACATCTTTGTTTGTTTTACATAACATGCATAAGTGCAAATCACTTCAAACCCTTTTGGTTTGTCTTTCTAATTTAAAGAAGTGAAAGAGAGCTTTATCAAGATTCAAATAGAGACAAAACTTAACCCTTTGCAGGTCTCCTCAGTATGCGGTTTTTGTTGATCCAGTTTTGATGTGGCAATGAAATGGTCTGAAATATCAATAATCACTTTCCCCACTCAAAGTTTATTTGTGTTGATTACACAAACTATTAGAGAGTGTCAAACCTATTCTATCACCTCTAATCATTTCCTGGCTTAATTAAGCACACTAATGACTTCTTAGCAAGAGTCTCTCCACCAGGCCCAGCCCACTGCTGTGAAGTAGGACACACCAGGCCAGTGATTACCTTTAATGAGTTTGTCCTGTTATGGTCCATGTAAGTACGCTGTCCATTTTCTAATCAGCACCTATCTTTGTTATGCTCAATTAAATGTGTGCCCTGAGGTCACAGTAACTAATAACAATTCTGAGCCTTTATGAAACAATGCATCATATTCACATGAGGCTCAAAGTCCATCTGCCTATGATGAAAAATTATTGCAGGGTGCTATAAAAAATCAAAGTAGACTTTTGGATAGTGCGGTTACTTCAAGTCTTGATGTGTGATTGATACTTTGCCTTGGGCAATACAGTTCAGTGACCTTTATGAGTGTGACCTTTGTCTGATGAATGAATGAATGAATGAATGAATGAATGAATGAATGAATTAATTAATTAATGAACAAACATTTCCAACTACATTACAAATTAGGAGTTGTGAATAAGTGACTATCAGCAAATCCCAGAAAAACACAATGGCATGAGTGAAAATTATAGGTAATGTTCAATAGTGGAAATTAACACTGATGAGCTTGTGCTCAAGCTTTGGTCTCCTTCTGGGCACCACCCACATACTAATGTAAATGTGCAGTTTGCTTGTGTGTATTCATTCTAGTCACATCATATCAGAAAGATTAAGCACAGCATAAAACAATAAAGCTCATTTCAACAAATACAGAACCAAAAAGCCACAACAAATAAAATGCAACATTACATAGGTTGCTAACAAATCAGCAAGATTCACAACACAAATATCAGTATTGACTCCAACATCAGTATTGGAGATAATGAGCAAGAAAACTAGGTACTGAGTGACAATGCTGTGGCTTCATTTTAACAAGGTAACAGAGAGCAGCTTACAGGACAGCACGAGCCAGTGTAACTGCATCAGCTGCTTTGTGGTTAGGTTGTTGTGTCACTGATCATTTTGAACTCAATAACACTAATATGTAATAATGCTGTAGACTGGGAAAATACATTACTGTTTCACATAATCTCCATTTTCAATAATTCTCATCTACATATCAAAAGCTTCAGTACCTCCAGAAAGGCTCCATGCAGTGCTTTACGTACCCCAGTAACTAACTTATGTGCATTTGTCTTCTGCTTAAATTGAATTAGGAGTTTTTTTTTTAATATGAGTCTGCTTAGTAAAAGGCACTTAGAGCTTCTTCTTTACACTCCTTTGTTCTGTATGCATGATGCAACTACCTACAATTTCCAGCACACACTTTAGTACATATGAGCATGGCTGTGCTCAGCGTTGCAGAGGTAAGGGGAAGCCTGACTGGGTGGCCCAGTGCTGCATGACACGGCATGCCAAGAGGAGCAGGTGTGCCAGGGCGGTCTGTCTTGGCCCTGTCAGCGCTACACTGTCATTAGCTAGCACGGAAGCAGCGGGGGGCAGCACGGCGTCTCTCAGGCCCCTCGGTAATTATGCTCTGACATAATTAACCCAGCAAGCCCATTAGCCCAGCGATGGCTGGAAAAAAGCCCTCACTATAATTATTTGTTGTGTGCATGCTAATGAGGCCAGCTGTGCACCCATCGTACAACATGAACAAATTAATTTACAAGGCTGTGCTTCAAGGGTCTTTTTTCTTACTCACACTCCAAAACCACCAACTCTTTTGTGCGTGTGTGTGTGTGTTGTTTTTATTTTTCCATCAAGTGGTCATTAATGGTCCAAAAGCATCTGTTCATCCTTCTGTACAGAAGTGGATATGAAGCTGTGTGACGACATGAGGAAACTTGTTTATATAAGTAGGATGGATCATTTCCTTTAGGTCTTGTGATGTGTTCTATTGCAGTCTATGGAGGCAGTTGGAGTGTTCTGGTACCAACCACCATGTAGCTTTTAAAATTTCCCCTAAGACCAACACACCTGACCTAACTTATCATTTAATCACCAAACACATCATAAGCTGTGCACCGCAGAATTTAAAGTCCCTGTGCTTTAAACTGCACCCTGCTAAGATAGCTGGACATCTTGGTAGATAATATTTATTTCAGAATATTTATTTTCATGATAATTCACTGCACTGATTTTAGTTTTCTCTTCCCAAAATTTATTTTTGCCACCCCTACCATATCTGTCCAATTTAGTTGGGACTAAAAGCTATTATGCTAATCTTTTCCTAAAATAATTATTTTGCTAGCAACAATACCCAGTGTCATTAGGCCACACCTTTGCATTGGCTTTCACTTAAGTTCACCTTTTGTCAAAACATTCCGTACATTCAACTGACATTTGTCATCCCAACTTCGCAAATCTATCAAAAAAAAAACATCATAAATGTTCCCCTGAAATACACAGAGTAGGTAATTCTTTTGTTCCATTTAGGTAGTGTGGCTTCACTCAGCACACTTGATATTCAGTGAGTATATTAAATCACTTTTGCATCGCCTTGATGTAGAAAGGGAGAGAGCAAGTATGCGAGAGAGATGTGTCTGTTTCTTTTGGCTGCATGCATTGAAAGACAAACTTTCTCACAAAGGCTTTTTTTGCCAGCAGACTGAAGGACAAGAGTCTGGCTTACATCAATAAGCATCACCTATGAAAGAGTCTTGAAAGAAATGCACTGTTTCAGAAGCGTGGGATACGACTGAGATCTGCTATCTCAATAAAAGAACCTGGATAAAAGAGAAAAAGCAAGCAGGCAGCAAGGGCAAGTGAGAACAAGTGGTTCTTTTGAATGCTGATCAGAATATTACATGAAGGCCACTGCTAAGATGAAACTCCTCAAGTCTAAAGCTGTTACATGAAAATCAAGGATGCTATAAGATGCGGCTGTCATGTGTACCTGTTAATAGCATTATGATGAAATCTTGACATGAAGGTGGAGCCTTGAATTGTAGAAGGAAATCTTTAAAGTTAGTTGCATGCATTATTTATATTAAGGAATTTGGCTGGTAAGGTTTACTAAAGGTAGCAGGTTATCTTCGAGAGTCTGCTACAGTTCTTCTGGAGACTTTGACTATTGCCTCTTTTTAAAACCGCAGTCTAATGATGTAATTTTTTTATACAACTAAGCAATTGAGGGTTAAGGGCCTTGCTCAGGGGCCCAGCAGTGGTAACTGGGTGGAGCAGGGATTCAAACTCACAACCTGCCAGTTGGTAGCCCGACACCTTAACCACTAGGCTACCACCTCCCACTTTTGCTTGAAAAGTCGTGTAATAGAGTACTTTCTTTACTGACCTTTTCTGTAACATTTCTTTCTTATCTTGAAAAGTATGAACATTTTCTTTCTTATGGACTCTTTCTTACTGCAAACACATATATACACACTAGTATAATCTCTGTGGGGTTTTCCTTCCACAGGGATCTATTGGGTAGGCCAGTACTTTTATGAACATAATGCATTATTAAGCACCTCAAACATCTCCTGGGCCTTTTGTTTATTACTGCTCTTATTAATCACTAGCACATAATCTCCACCCATCCAGAGAGCCCTCATTCACCATTCATTCTCCATTCATACCACCAACACACACACACACACACACGCCTTTGAATTTGATAATGTTCTATGACGAAATATTCTCTAAAAAAGGCCAGTTACGAGTACAATGATACCAGGAAAATTTGGAAACACTGATGAAACGTGGACATTATCAACCACAACAAACCTCTATAGATACTGTCTGTCTTTGAGATATGAAAAGACAAAAGAACAATGAACTAAAACATTTATAAAACATAAATACATTTATGTTTGTCACACTGACTCTACACATCATTAACACACTACTACTTTATTTTTGGATTTGTGATCTAAGACAATCTAATATGGACAAATTCTTGGGGGCTTAATAAGCAGACAGGTTGTCTGCTGAACCTGTTAGTAATTCCTCTGGTCACCACTAGCCAGCAGTGTAACACAGGTGTTTATGCAACATGTTCATTTTCAAGATTTCATCAGGCAGCCAGTCTCTGACCAGCACCTAAACCTAACTCAAAAGTAGTTATTTCCATTAAAACGTACCCTTTACTGTTTTCATGGTGCTCATTTGCTGAATATACAAAGCCCTTGACTTGTATAAAGTGTGAGAGAGCCACAGGGAAAGCAAAGAGATAGAGAAAAATGGCCTCTTGGGGATAAAGACGTATAAGAACACAGGGATCTGCAAAGCTAACACCTGCAGTGCCTGTCTTACGGCTATGCTCCAGGCAACAGCACAGTCGACCCTCTCCAGGTGAGACAGATACAAAAAAAAAAAAAAAAAAAAGACACCCTTCCTGTGTAGCTTTGAGTGACAGATTGTCTCTATCCCCCATTCTCTGACAAGAAGCAAGGAAGTGGAGACAGAGTATTTTTATATATCTTCTCTGATTTTTACAGAAAAGTTGGATCTGAAAACAGAAGGTAGACATGACTGCAGGGCCGAACTATAGCAGTGGCAAGAAAAAAAAGATAACTGAGAGATGTGTTATGTAGAGAAATATTCTCAGGGCAGGAAGAGAAGTGCAGTAGAAAGCCTGACAGTAGCATTGGGACCCCTAAGGTTGGAATTGTTTATATTAGAAACTAAAAATGTATCGCCTTAAATCCAGAGATGAGGAGACAGTGACCACATGCTGTCACTGCTCTTCTTGCACTCTCTAATATTTTATATTTGAGACACACTATGTCTCAATACACACACTTTTAAATTATGAACATCTGTTTTACATTTGTGTTTTGTAATTATGCTCAGTTGAGCAGCTGGGGATTAAACTATTGCTGACAAATCAAGAAAAGGCCAGGGAAAAACATGAGAATGGAAATGGGGAACCATAACAGAGTGGTAGATTTCTGTTGACATCAGCCACAGAGAAGGGGGAAAGATTATCGTGTAGACAATAAAGAAAGAATCAGCACTTTAGGCTGCCCTCCTTTAGTAGTAAAGAAAAAACCTTGTTCTTGATGCAATCAGCAGGGACCTTAGCACACTAACCATGCTTAGGCCATAGACATAGACTAAATTAAACATGACTATTCAAGACAGCAGTCAGTTACAGGACACACAGTTGAAGCCAGAAAAACTGACATACACTTTGGCTATTCTCAGTTTTCCATCTCTCCACATGATACCATATATTTTTTTGTCAAGTCAATCCAGTTATCTACTTTGTATGAGGTCATTTTAAAACAATCATTGGATATTATACAGAGAGTATTTTATTTACTTCACTATTTTAGAATACTGTAAAAAAGCTGAGAGTCTGTTTATAGCCTGGAAAAAGCCACACATTTTTGTAATATCATTATGAAGCTTCATATTGGCCACCTGTCATAATAGTTAGATGGGAGTGCATGTCTAGCTATAAAAGGGCCTAACTTAAGAGCCAGTAAATTTTTGCCATTTCAGCTAAGACTTCATGATGCAAAAATGAGTAAACTTCAATAACTATTTTAAGACTAAACCCTAATAGAATGTTACAGGAATTCAACAACAGATTAGTTTAATCAATCATCACTCAGGTGGCTGTCAGATGACAATTAAAGGGGATATTTAACCCATTAAACTCCCTCCTATTCAATGCTGAATATAATGGTACAACATGGAAGAGAACTCTCAAAAGACTTTGAGTAAAGAAAGTAAATTCTTTACACACAAAAGGTCTGCAAGAACATTAGTAAAACTTTGCTAAACAGCTGGAATACAGAAGCAAAAGTTTTTCGAAATTCAAAATGATGGACATGTGGCAAGCTCCATGTCTAGAAATATAAGCGCTAAAATCATGAAGGCCATATAAAATACATTTGGTAGAATATGATGTGGGGTTATTTTCTTATTCTAATGATGATGGTGACCAAGTGCTTTATGTTTTAAATAAAATAAACATTTATTAAAACACTGATTTGTCAAAATTCCACTAATTGTGCTAGTGTTAACTGAGAAATAGATAAAAACCTTAATTTAGAAAAGGGGGTCCACATATTTATGCTGAGAAATGTATTTCCAAGGCATGAATAAACTGGTTTGGAAGGTTCAAATAAACCCAAAAACCCTAGTTTTCTAGTAAGATGAAATAAAAAGAAACACTTGTGGCCATAATCAGCACTAAATACAGAGGAAATAGTGTGAAGCCTTTAAACTGAAAAAACAGCATCCCAGTTGTGAAGCATGGAGGTGGCAGCATCATGTTTTTGGAGTATCTTGCTGGAAAAGGGAAATTTAAACTCATCCAGCAGGACAATGGTCCTACGTGTACCTCCTTTGTATGTAACAAAATTGCTTAAAGGCAACAATGAAAGTATGAAAATAATTAGGACTAAAAAAAATGGATAAAAAAACACAGAAAACTGACTATAAGTTGCAAAATTCAACAGCAAATGCACATCAGCAGGTCTTACTGAGGTTGTGCAATGCCACAGGTTACTGTCCTTTAACACACCTGGAGCAGTCCATTTCCCATAATCTGGAGAGAGAGAGAGAGAGAGAGAGAGAGTATGTGTGTGTGTGTGTGCGTGTGCATGTGTGTGTGCGTGCACACTTGGTGGGGGGAGGTGACCTTGCACATAGACAGAGTGTGTCTGATAAATAGGCCGTGGTAGACAACAGGCTCACCTTGCAGATGGTGTGTTCCGTCAGGGGTCGATACAGATGAAAACACACTTCTCTCTGTTAGGACAGCACTTTAGCAGGTCAAGCTCTAGGCTAGGTATTCGTTGTACAGCCTTGTTTAAATCCAAGGCCCAAGGCTCATGGATGTTCGAATGGCCTTTTGAAGTGCAAACCTTTTGCACTAATCTGAGTGCATCCTTTAGCTCTACACAAAATATGGAGCAGCCATAGCACACACAATGCACAATGGCAATTCATGAACTTTCCTTTACTGAGACTGAGAAATGGAACTGATGTTTAACAAAGTCACCTTTGTCTGCCTGGTATATTTCATCTTAAGGTATGCTATTTGTCATATAGTCACATTTATATATATAAATAGAAAAATGTGAAAAATGTATGTGAATGCTGAAAAGCACAAATGAAGCAACATGCAAAAGGCTTGCTTGTATTAAATGTTTAGAGCTCTTTTGCAGCATCTCCAGCACAGTTTTCTGTGATTCCTGTTAATTCTCTATATGCAACAGTGAAACAAATTAACTAAGAGGCTCTTGTATGTGGCTTGTGCAAGAAATCAAACTTCTTGTGTACAAATTCAATGAGAAAAGCCTTTTGATGAATCCATAACAAAGCCAAAGGAACATGGTTCTTCACTCTTTTCTGTTAGTGCAGCCCATGTGAAATACTTTCACTCCTACTGTGAAGCACAATTTGGATTAAAAAAAAAGTAAGAAGACATTTTAAATTCAGTAACTTGCTCATCATGTGCTTAGCTGTGGTGTAACATGCTGTAACATATACAATCGGACAGTAGAGACAGTAGTCTACAGTCACACACCCTTCCTTAATAGACACACTCACACACACACACACACACACACACACACAGTGTGGTGGTCCGTACAACTCTTACACAAGTACTCTCTCATTCTCTTTCCCCAGTGGTCTCATCAGGTGTAGCCCCTACATTAGTTGGGCTTTAAATAGTCCAATGCAATCAACAGCATTTGATATGGATATGTTACAGCCAGTCAAAAATGTGTGAAGGTTTAATGAGTTTCAGTGTCCTAACTGTGGCGTGTGGAGGTGGGATAAGCATAAGCACTTCACACACTTCATACAGCATCTTCACATCCATGACTGATCAGATATTCAGTACAGCATGTGACAATTATGCTTTGGCATATTTCTACCTCATCTCCAGTATGGTTGTATAATAAGTATGAACTTTATGCCTATCTTGCCTAATGCAAATGTTGGTTTGTATATTTGAAGACTCACCTGGGGCTTCTATCAGCTGTTTGTAAACTCCCAGAAATGCAGACTCTGCCTCCTTACTGCGCTGGATCAAGGCAACAATCTGCAAATAACGAACCATAAATATAGGTCAAATTATGAAGAAATTAGTTTATCTGCCAGATCTGAAATATAAGAGGACATGCAACAAAATATACAACACTGTATAAAATAATGCATAATGTTCACTAAATAAATAACCTTACCTATTTTGTCCACAGTAAGTTCACATTTATTTTTATTTTAATGTACAGTACATTGAAGTAAAGTTATGAATACCAACACTACCAGCAAACACTTCAACATCCATCACAATCATAGAACAAAACTATGACACTATATTAAAGCAACATATTGTGATTCAAAATCTGGTCAGAGGCATAGTGCTGGGGCTTAAAGCTCAGTGTGCCGAGGTCAGCATGTATGCAGTTTTCCCCTCCATCCCTTCAACCCTGCTATCCACTGCTCGACAGGGGCCTCAAACCAATTACAGCTTCGTTAGGGGAGAGCGGGTGAGCAGAATGCACTACCACCTGGCCCCATGGAGAGGGCACCTGTGCCTGCAGAGACGTAGGCGAGAGAGTGCCTGAGACCATAAAATGCGGCTCCATCACTCTTTTCACACAACTAAAAGATCTCTCTTCTGCCTCACAGGAGGGGAAGAGACACCTGGGCCAACATCGTGATTCATGTCAGGAAGGCAAATGTATAGAACTTTTGCCAGTTGTGCAGGTTACACAATAATAATAATAATAAGTACTGATGTAAGTCCAGTAAGCTCTGAATTTTTGACGCCTTGGATAAAGACAGTTATCCAAAAGACTATCTTGATCTCACACTAGAAATATGCAATGTAATTCACGTTATTCTAGAAATTATGTCTTTTGTTTGCCATAGCAGCACTGAATATTCTGTAATACTTCTGGAGATAGGAATAAAATCTCCTCTATACAGCATCTTTCCAGATTCTCCAGAGCCCAACGGTCCTCTCTTGTGGATTCTCTTCTTCAGCTCTTTCTGTTTTTAAACCACATGAGGTTTAGTGAGAGAAAGGGAATTGCCACAACAAACTTGGTTCTGTGGTCCCTGAACCATTTGTGTGTAGATTTGGATGCATGCATTGAATCCTTCCCTGCTGGAAGATACAAATATGAACCAGTTGTATATTTTTTTGGCAGAGGGAGGCATCTTTTCATTTAAATTTATTTCATTTATCTCCTGATAATCTCCACAGAGGGTTCCAGGGTTTCTGAAGGAAAACAAAACACTTTACAATCATTCCTTTTATTCCAAATATAGTTGTCACACTATTTTTGTCTCATCTGACCTTGAACCTGGTTCAAGTTCCCTATAATGGGTAGCAAACGCCAAATGTTTTGCGCTCAGATGAAAGCAAGGGTGAACATACTTTGTCTCTTGTGTTATCTTCCTCATGTTGATAAATCAATAAGCAAATTGTGTGACCTCATACATATATCCCAGTGAAATGAATGATCACATGTGCCCCTGTGATCATCATCAAAGAAGTCAAATATGAATCTTGGGGATGCGGTATCCCTAGTGGTTAAGATGTTGGTCTACCAACTGGAAAGTTGTGAGTTCGAATCCCCACTCCACCACATGAGCAAGGCCCTTAACTTTGAATTGCTCAGTAGAGATGATATGGATGTACAATAAAGGAATCTGCTAAAATGTCATAAATGTAAATGAATAGAAACATGATTTGGTTAATAAGCATTTTATTCATTAAAAATCTTTATAAATGCTTTATAAATAATTATTAAGGTTCTTTGCTTGATGACCAGAAGGTCAGGGTTCAAGCCCCTTGGTTCACTGCCACCTTTCCATAAGCTTTTTTTTTTTTTTTTTGCTTTTTTTAAACAAAATTTACCAAGAGTGCCAATTTTCTTTACTATTATAATTATTTTTTTATGTTTTTATTTTTGAACAACTCTTTCATAAATTTCCTTATTGTACAAGGGTAAATGACAAAAAGTGATGGTAAACCAATAAAAAGAATGAATTATGTTGCAAATAAAAATAAACAAAAAATAAAAAAATAAAAACAAGCATTAAGATATAAAAATGAAAGCTGTAAGCTTCTAATGAATGTTATTGGCTTAATGGAGAAATTCAATATGATTAGTACTATATGGGTGAGAGCGTGATAGAGAGAGAGTGGGGGGATTTAGATTTACAGTAAAGAGCTGTTGTCCCTGGAGTTCCATAATGCCAGCATCATGCTCACTAAAATATTTTAAAGATAAGAGCCTGCCAATACTCCAGCTCACTGCTGCTTCATGGAGTTCATGTTAAAATGGAGAGGCACTAGACCAATCGATACAGATACAATAGTCTCCTGCTTTCCCTGTCTGAAAGCAATAGTGTTTCTCTGTGTTTTTTTTTCATCTTTGCTCTCTCTGTCTCTCACTTTTCCTCCATTTCCAGGACATAACATTTGGTTGCTACATCAGCACTGAGCCACCACACGCCGAGAGAACAAAACAAGAACCTATAAGAGACGTGAGCAAGAGTGTGATTTCGAGACCAAGAGACAAGGCGTAATAGGGAGTCAGCACCTGATCAGTCTAATTAGCGATTCTATACAGCACAGTGAGCAGCAGAACTGAGAACACTAATTTATCCACAGTGAGAAAAACATTACTAATAAATGTACACTTTCAACTGAATTCTCATTTGCTTCCTTTAATTACAGAACATGGCAAGCATAAAACACCTTATTTCAAACAATCTCTTAAGTTTTCTGGTTTGATGCCATCATTTTAAGGTAACTAACAATTACAAGATTTGATAAAACATTACTCTTTGTTCACATTTTCACATTTGGGTTGCAATAGTATGAGAATATTAAATGAAATGCTACATAGCAATATTAAATGAAATATAAAATAATTTCTTTAGGGAGGTTTGTTCTTGGAAATGTGAATCAGAGGTGCAGTTGAGTCTCTTTAGCTCATTAGGCCTCATTAGTAATAGGCATGGCATAAATCTAGGCATTTTCTAAAAACATTTCATATTGACACAAAATAGGGAAGTAACAACAGAGTTTGTGGCCAGTCAAGGTTCGATTAAATCACAATTCGATTCAATTCTATTCTCTGAATATTTTAAACAAAATTTGAATGAAGATAATTATGACTGGAAAGATTTCTTTTCTTCTTTCTGAATCATAAACAATGGAAAACTATGTGCAGTTTTGGATAAAACTAGATAATCAAAAATTACATTGAACAGAGAGATTATAATTCTAAACAGAAAAGTAAAACTGGTTCACCACACCCTTAAAGAAATGATAAAATCTTCAAAAGTTTGATTGAATAAACAAAGTCTCTCACCTGGGAAAAATGACTGACTGAAACATAATGAGCTATGTTGCAGCACCTGCAATTAGACGTCATTTTCACCAGAAATAGAGCCCCAAAGTCGGCTAAAATGCCAGAATTCTGTGACCTCATTCTTGTCCATCGTAATTCACAGTGGTGCAGGGCTGGTAATGTGGGAAATCTACTAAAGAGCTCTTTTTAATATTCATTATTAAATATTATTTTGTTATAATGTGGTCATTATGCAGATAACATATCATACATGTCCTTGTTGTGATCCTGAGCTATTCGTTCTAGTGTGTGCTCAATTTATATACATATCTATTTTAACTCTATGGGTTGCATATATTGGGACCTCCGATGTTCCTGCACCTACATTAGATGTAGATTTAATAGAATGCTGACTCTCAAGATGAAACTACAGAAAAATCAGCACACTTACACAACTTTATATATAACCATCTATCCTGATTTCTTCTATTGCTGTATATTTCTTTCAGCTCTTCACACTAAACTTAATATAAGTCAAAGACAACTTGAGTAAACAAAAATTCAGATTTTAAATGATCATGTCAGAAAAAAATTGTTGGCTAAACGCTCTTCACACAGAGCGCACACTTCTGCGATCAAAAGAAATTCTTTGCGAGAGTAGCAAGACAATTATTGAAGTATTTATTCTGGAGATGGTTACTTAACAAATATGAAGGTTCTGGAATTCCATCAAAACACACTGAGAACTACTATCTCCAAACAGAGAAAACTTTGGAACAGTGGTGAATCTTCCCATTAGTGCTGTGCAATCAGTTGTAGTAGTGGTAGTGCGGTGGGCTGGACAACTTGCTATAACTGAAATACATGAGAATATCCAGTCATCAGTGTGTGTTCTAAAGCTCAAGTGCCATTGGGTTCTACAGCAATACAATGAAACAAAGCGTAAGAGCATATCCACCTCTTAATGGGTCAAAAGAAACTAAATTAAAGAATGGAATTGCCTATTCAAGTCTTGACTTGATATTTCATTGCATTAGGTGTCTGAATGAATTCTTAATTAATGAATTAGACTTCCTCCTCAACTATGTAAAAGACAGATCTCTATTTACCAGGAGCATATGATTGCAGTTGTAGCTGCTAAAGGTGATCTTTAATTGAGAGGGAAATTACATTTCCACATGGGTGATAAATGGGTGGTGCTTTTAAAAATGATTTAAATTTTCTGTTTCCTCATGATCTCCTTGTTTTATTTTACATTTAGTGTAATCATGTAGTATGACTAATATACAAAAATAAAGGCAATGAAAAGGGGGGAAATCATACTAATTAAAGAGCGGGCCATAATGGTAATTCATTTCAGTAAATACAAAGGAGTGTTAAAAGTCAAAAATACTGGACACACCTTTCAAATATACTTTTAAATTGATTCAAAAGAAATTTGAAATGCTTATTTTAGCTGTAATGATTGTCTCAAGAGAATACCATTTTATATTGTATCCATACAATGAATTCTGTGCATCATTACATGTAATAAATCATTATGGTAAACTGGGCAATGTGCATATGTAAGCGCTCAGATGGAACTGCTTGTTTCGATGTTGATGTATAACAGTTTCATGAATCCAAATCAAATTTGTTCATACACCATTCTGTGAGCTCAAACCACAACTAGTGTTCACATCACACTTTTTTATTATTTTGATTTATTATTCTGAAATCTATGCTCATTTTATGCTTGGAGAAATTTTCAAATACAACTTATAATCTCCCTAACTAAATAAAATGTAAATAACGTATGTGTGCATGTGCCTGTGTGTTTGACAAAGTGTGACTACATGCTGCAAATTTTAGGCTGACACCCACCACCCCCAGTTCTTCACCAACTATTAACAGGAGAACAAAGATTTCCTCAACAATCACATCATTAACCTGTTTGAACCCAGCAGACCAGCTATCAGTAATCACACACATGCACACAAACACACAGAGACAGATGACTTTTTAACACTTGTGGCTCCTGACAGCGCCAAAAAGTAGCACATGCCAAGTTTCAAAGGAGTGAAAAAGAATAATTAGATTTACATAAAACACACACAGCAGTCATTTCCGCTAATTTCAAATGAGTGACAATGAAAAGCGCTAAAGATCTGATCCCATTCTTCATTCGATTCTGTTAACAGGAATAGTCTGTCTGTGTGTGTGTGTGTGTGTGTGTGAGAGAGAGAGAGAGAGAGAGAGAGAGAGAGAATTATGGCTTATGCTTATGGCAGAAGAAATGCACAAAAACAAATAAATAAAATCAGTCAAATCTAAATTGAGGTGGCAGGTTAAAAACAGGGAAAGCATGATTAAGTAAGAATACAGCAAGAGAGAGTGAAAAACTCAAAGAACAGAGTCAGAGAGTGCGGAGTGAGAGGCAGAGTTAGAAAGGCTCCCAAAAAGACTAGCAATTAGCAATTATGCACTCATCAATTATAATTACTACAACTGGTGATTATGCAATTATCATAGTGAATCATCAGTTTTTAGCAGTAGCGCTCACACTGAGGTGTGTTATGTCGGATCTGCAGGAAGAGTCTGGCTTCAGACCACATGAAGACGTAGAGGAAGTTTAATATTTCATATTTCATAGATGTTGAGTGAGGTCAGTATTATTTAGCTTCAAAGCCAAAGACTTCCTTGAGGGATTTTTGAATATTTTTTAATTGGATCTTAGCCGTCTAAAGGGCTCTATTTGGAATCCCCTTATCTGAGACACAAAACAACACAATGCTTCCCCAGAAAGACAAACCAACAAATCTTTTAGTGTTATATCTATGTACATGTGCATGCACCCACTCAAATATTGTTTTATAGCCACTTGATTAAACTAAAACACTGTTGCACTGTTAAACAGACACTTCTGTTTATTCCAATCACAGTCATGAAGTCATAATCCAGTGAACCTCTGACATCAGCATTATAAAAGGACTTATTTAACACGAACTTGCACAGACATTCAGAGAAAAAGTGCATTTTCCTATATGTGTGGAAAATACCATAAGGACAAGGATGATGAACACGAGTGAAGTGAGTGATTAAACACAGGAGAAGAAGTCAGACAAGCAGGTAAGCTTTCATTTATTGTAAGAAGTACTTCCTGGATATGAAGTAACTCCCAAACTATTTTCATTAATGTTCTGAGGTTTTCTTTTGGTTGCTGTGCCGTCTAAAGTGTGGCTACTGTCTCTGAGGCTCTGGGTGAAATGAGCAGTCAGAGAGCTGACATGCATCTAGTCCTTACATCAATTCCAATCAGCAACTCTGTCTCACACACACACACACACTCACGCACGCACGCACACGCACGCACACATGCATGCACACACACACACACTAACTACAATGCAGGGTTCTCCCCAACACTTGTGCACTTGGAGGCCACACTCTCTGCCCTCAAGCCATGTGCTGAGCTTCTCAAATGCAATTCCCCTGTAAATACTCACACATGCTGTGAATAAATTCCTTTACTATGCTGTATGTCTACACACCTATGCAATATCTCAAAACACACATCTATTATAGATCAAATCTATAGATAGAAGACAATATATAGAGATCCTACTTTGTTTGAATTTGAATCTGATGCTTTCTGCTGAATCCCAGACTGTCTAGTGTTATAGTTAGAACTAGGTTTAAAGTAATCTCTGGAAACTTCACTACCATACTGTAATATGTACACCAATAAGACCCTTAAGATAAGATATTTATTGTGATGTGTTGTGTGTACTATGTAATATTTGCTACCATTAACTATTCATACTTATGACTCCCTGTGTACAGGGTGTCTGTATTGTCTTGTAAGTTGCATCATGGACCTGAAGGCACAATATTTCACCCAACTGTATACAAACATTGGCTCAAAACAACAGTCTAAAAACAATATGCAGAAACTAAGATCATACAGAAACTAACATCTAAAAATACTGTACCTGGGGGATGTTCTGACTACACCAGTGTGCCTCTTCTGGATGGACCGAATTGCTACAGCGTGTGTAGTTTGCACATGCAACAGGGTGTCAACTTTACCTTCTTGTGTTCTATGTCATATCTTGCTCTTTCTTTTTCAGTAATCTGCAATGGTACTTTGCCTGCTGTGTACAGGGTTTCATCTACTTCTTCAAATTGGTTGAGTCTGTTCTGTGGCAATGGTCTGATGCAACATCAGGGAGTTAGCTAAAGGTAGACTGATCTGTCCTGGATGATCAGAAAGGTTGAACTGAAGCACTGTTTCTGAAAGTTATGTGAGAGTTATGTGGATGGAGTGGATGCATGTAGCAGCTATGCACAATTCTGATATTGCATTATTATTATTATTATTATTATTATTATTATTATTATTATTATTATTATTATTATTATTATATTCAGTGCCACTGGTTGAGGTTGTCTTTATATTAAATAAAAAATATATTTCTACAGACTAAATACTTTTAATGGGAATCATTTTTGTTATCTAAAATGATCTGTAAGCACAGTAAATCAGGCACATTTTCCTTACCATAGGAAAAAAGGCTTAAATGTAAGCATTTAAATGTTTCCGGCTTAAATATAAGCATTTATGTGTAAAACATTAGACTTAAAAACCCTCTCTTGGACACAAACTAACAAAAAAAGGAAATGATGGGAAAGTACTGAAAATCAGCATCAGAGTAGCTCAGCATTGAATATGAGTAACTTTCCCCACAGGACTGAATATGGACCATAATTAGGTACTAACATTTTCTAATAATAAATATTCTATTTAAACGTAATAGGAAATATATTTTGTTCTAAATTGCAACCATTAAAGAAATATATGTGTGCGTATAGCTGGAAAAATCATTTTAGTGGTGCATCTATAAAATTCTGTTTTTTAAAAAAAGCAGCAGTAAAGAAAGATCTTAAATCTTTAAATAGAGACCAATCCAGTAGACTAAATGAAAGACCTCTGTCACTTTAACAAATTTAAAGTCTGCCAGAATTGTTTTATTGGAGTCCTCAATCACAGAATGAACAGGATGAAGTTCTTGGCAGGCTAAATATGCAATCAGACCAATTTTCAACCTTCATTATCATCCTCAGGTCATCTACAGGTGCAGGTACAGACACAAATCCATAGAAGAGTAAGACATTAATCCCAGATCAAAATGTTTCCCTGATCTACCCTCCTTGCAGTAACATTGTTCAAAATACTGCCCAAAGCCTCTAACCCCAGACACTGGATCCTTCCTGAACCCCCACAAAACTTTGTTCTGATCCTCTATCCTCATGCCCTTAAAGTCACCAAAAAAATCCACGATGTGAGAGAAGAAAAGGTTAGAGTAGCAAGGGGTAGCACAAAACAGACAAAAGACTAGTATCTAGAGCCTTTCTTTGGAAGCTTTGCAGTTCAAAAGACAAGAAGCTTTTTGCCAGCAGAACAGAAATTACAAACACTGTAAGTAGTATGTGAACTGAGGCAACGCAGGTCTGTGCAGGCTGTAAAAAATGTGAGAAGCTGAATTCAGAGTGAATTTTATAAAATGACCAGAATGGGAGGGAATACATTCTTTTCGGTTTTCAGTTGAGTGTTAAACAAGTGATATAAATTTGAAAGGTAGCATAAGAAAGATAAAGAAGGTATAGGAGGCTTAAAATACATTTTATGTACCCAGTGATGATGACAGAGAGCTGGGCACTAGAGGAAATCATTCACCTTTATCTACCCTCTGAGGGACACAAGGGCATGCACAAGTAGCCTCCACAAGCCTGTGTGCCATCTTTCAAGACAACATGCTGAAAATGTACCATCACTACACGCACAGACGTTCTCTCTGTGTATCACAGTCCTCATCCATTCTAAGAATGGAGTCAATGGCAGTCCAGGTCTGAGGTATGAAGAGACGGAGAGAAAGGGAAAGAGGGAAAGAAAGACACGGACAGGGGTTTGCACCATGATGGATGGATCTTGCTTGGCATGGTTCGCCTCTCTCCCTTACAGAGCTGGTGACTTTCCAGCCAAGCAATTATCATTGCAGAAGGCATAATAGCCTAATTAATTACCAGTGTCAACATTGCCTTTGTTTCAATGTAACGGGACATCATGCCAACAGTCTTAACTTAAAAAGGGAAAAAACTCACAAGTGGCTCCCAGAACACAAAAGACAGAAGAGAGGGAGATAGGACAACATGTGCCACACACACACACACACACACACACACATACACACACACACACTCTCTATCTCTCTCTCTCTCTCTCTCTCTCTCTCTCTCTCTGCTGTTCTTTGATCAATCAGAATTGGTTAATTAAATTTACATATCAATATTTATAAAAATGCTACAAAATCTTTTAACGTGGCTGTCCAACCAAGATGTGGTAACAGACACATTTCTATCTTATATCCCTCAACTCCCGCCCCAAATAAAAAAAGGGCCTAGATGACAAACACTTCCTACCCCTCCCGCCCTGGCCCTCTGCGTGTGAAATATTATGTGTCAGGTCTGTCACATTCTCTTCCCTTTTACATCTTAGCAAAAAATAGCAGTACACAGACAATCTGAGGCCAGAAAAAGAAGTGAAATAAAGCATGGCAGCGGCAGGGGAGAGGGGGAATTGCACTGTGACTGATGAAGGTGCTGAGGCAGAGATAGTGCACGTGCTTATTCTCATTTTTAGCTAAAACACCAGGCTACTTAATAAAACCTTCTTGAAAGGCCAAATGGGAGTGTGTGAGCTTGAGAGGTGAATATATGCAAAGGATGCTGTACTTAGCTGAGCCACATTTCATGCATTTGTCCTTGTGTGTGTGGTTCTGTGTCTGAGGGCATGTGTGTCTGTATGTGTAATCCTTGAAGGGAGGCAGCAGGGGCTCATTGTAGAGCACATTGACTCTAATAGGAGCCGGCTCAGCCGTAGCGAGCAGCTCGCCGGCTCCTGCGGTGAGGCGAGTTTTGCATAATTAATGACTGTTGATGTTTCCAGGTAGTCGCTCAGCAAATTCACTTCAGAGCGGCTGCCACAATCGGGCCGTCTCCAGCAAGAGCGACACTGGAACAGACAGCTAACATTACCACCATAAATAAGGCAATTTTGTACAGTGTCTTCCGTCATTACCGTGAAGTGTTCAGGGGCGACAGTTCATGTCAATTCGGTGATGAGCAAAAAAACAAAAAGGGAAGAAGGTAAAGGAGAAAAACAGCACAAGTGGGGAACTTTTCCATACCGGTAAACCTACAGAGATTGAAACTCCTCGTTTAGTGAAGCTTCAGTGAACTCCAAAATGTTGACTAATGGCTCTGTGCTGTTGTTGAAAAAGATAACAAAGGAAACTGTTAAAAACATGTAACCATTAATGCATGCAAACCTCCAGGTATGGATGCAGATGTTTAATTCAGTTAATACCTTCATATTAAGGTATCAAGAATTAAACATTTAAAAAATGCCAGCCAGCCAGGCTATTTTTTATGACTCTATCCCCACCACTCATTAATTTCTAATAACCTTTAAGGCTTTTTGATGTCATACATATTTTACCGAGAGATATCGTTCCCATCTCAGCTCTCGTGTAGGTCTCAAAACTGTCAAAAGACAAATCACTGGTGGTGTCTATAATTAGCTTCAGGTAAGAACAGAGAGTGGCATTAATCCTAGCCTCAGCATTAATGGAGAAGACTACGTATTTTAACAATGAAACAAAATTATTATACCAAAATTGAGATAGATTGTCAACGTATACAAGGATGTGTGGACTAGAAAATCCATGTTTGGATTTTATTGCTTTATTTCTCGGATTTTCTCTATTCCAAAATTTGGGATGTCAGATTCTGCACTTAGGATTTGGGAAATATGGATATACAATCAAGAATATTGCAGTATTCTAATGCTGTTATTACCTGATTGCTGCAACAATATGCCTGTTGCTTCCATGTGTGCAAAATGTGCTTACATTTTGTAAGGGCTGACAACTATGACTGTGGATGACTACATTTACTCAGTTCATGTTGAAAGATGGACAAATACAGCTTAGCACTTTCCTTGTGATGTGGTTGTTGTATATTGTTCATACTGTGAAATATTATGCATCATAAATATCATTCTTGTTTCACTGTTAAATCTTTTCATTTAAAACAAAATCTTGTCATTATATTGACAATTTACCTCTTCATTATTGCATACGAAGAATTTTATTATATTTTCTCATTTAGGCTTGATGTAAGAGAGCGCATCTTTCCACAGTGTAACAGGATCACTCTATTATGGGGATATAATATCACCACTGTTGATTACACTGTTTTTTACAATGAACAAACTTATTATACGGATATAGTAGGTAAATAAATTGTATAGAAACTGCTGAATACAAGGCAGGATTTATTTTTATATAAAATTTATAAAAATGAACATTTAGTACAGGTCAGAGGAAAGCATTAGCAAAAAAATGAGGAAGAAGAAACATATACAATGAACCTGTATCTACTGGAACCTGCAAGGAGTTAAACCCACTGTGGTCTTCTGCCATTGCAACACATCCGCCTCAAGATTCAATCTGCTGTCTGTTCTGAGATACTTTTCTGCCCACCACAGTTGTAAAGACTGGTTATTTGGGTTATCATAGCCTTCCTGTCAGCTCAACAGTCTGGTTATTCTCCTCTGACCTCTGTCAACATCAAGGAATTTCGACCCACACAACTGCTGCTTACTGGACGTTTCTTGTTTTTCACACCATTCTGTGTAAACTGTTGACTGTCGAGTGTGAAATTTCTAGAAGCTCAGCAGTTTCTGTGATTTTTATACTAGACCAACACCAACAACCACACTGATGTTTCATGTGACTGTTAATTCAGAACTTTCACCACTTGATAGCTGCATAAATGTGTAGTTGCTATTATGAAAAGTGGCCACACACACACACACGCGCGTAAATAATGTGTGAATATATGCATTTCTATGGCCTAAAACAAACACAAGCTTAAGAAAACTCCAGCTATTTTTGTAAAAATCTCCTTAAACAGAATAGATATTTTGTAATCTGTGAAAAATCATTCTTCATAAACCCCAGTTGGTCTGATCTGACTGTGAGTGGCCTTTGAGCCTTGGTTCTATGGTAACTGGCCCTGCTAGTTCCCTTAAGTACAAGACTGTGTGCAATCATGAATAATTTATGATATTCTTATGATTGAGCCTGGCCCATGGGACAACACAGACTGATGCAAGTCATGAAGCCTGTGACAGCAAAAAAGAAACAGACAAGGAAAGCGAATTTGTGTGGGTTGCAGAATGCTGATAACGGTGACATGAGATGCAGGTGTTTGATATTCTAACAGCTACACAAAGAGCATTTTCATGTCTTGCAATTCTGAACTTGGCAGTTTTACACAGTGCAGTTCCAAGCAAAGCTGGATTTGGTGAGGCAAGAAAAGTCAAAATAGGAGATGTGTGTGAATAAATATGCTTTGGCTGAGATTCCCTAGACACTTAGTTGGGAAATAGGGCCTACCCTTCAAACCACTGGCAAAAATTGCTCTCAGTATGAAATGTAATAAAACGGCTACATTGCTGACTCTCTGTGCACCTTCAGTCATACTTCACATCTCACAACTCACACACTCACACACACACACACACACACACACATACACACA
>JAOTRN010000031.1:512249-525694 GCA_028566695.1 Bagroides melapterus
GAGATGTGGCCAGATCCTCCGCAAATTCATGACCCACACTAAGCATTGGAATGCTGAGGCAGATAGCACAGATGTTGCCACGCCTTGTCCAGCCCTACTGAAGCCAGTAAACATCTTGTAACTGTAGTCTGTCTGATACACAATTAATAAGGTCATGATCACAGTATTCTTAGGAAAACAATTCAATCCTATGCTTTCCACTTTATCTGAATCCATGTTCCAGCATGCAGATGTCGTCATTTCCTGAAAACCCAGTGAAGAGATTAAGAATGTATGAACACTGGGTAGATATACTTGAATGCTGGTCATGGATCATAAATGAAAGCACATGGTTTAACAGCTAAATCAGTGAACACTGAACAGCTTGAACACTGAAGTTGTCTTGCTGAATACTGGGACCAAATAAAAATGAGCATCAAGGCATGCCACATGGGTAATGGTAGAAGGTAACCAGAACAAAATATAATTTCTTAGATGCCTGATCTATTTTTTGGAGTGCTCTTTCCCATTTCTCAAAGAAATACAATTATGCAGAGGAATCTCGTGTTTCATACTGTAAAGATGTTCTCTCTTTCTTACTCACAGCTTCATGTTAATTAGTATTGTGCTTAATCCAATATCGAAGAGCCCAAAACTGTCAGGTCATATTATAAACAATCGGACTAACGCTCACGCAAATGACATTTTGTGCTGCTATCTCTCACCGCAAAATGTTCCCAAGGTACTAATTGGCCTACTTTATGTTCTCCATCTGAATTGCTGGTTCTTTTTAGTTTGGGGTATTAGTCTTGACATCCATCGATCTGTAACGTGGTATTCTAAATTTTTTCAAGAAAAGGTAAAGGAAATGTGAAGTGAATAGGTTAACTCTTTCCCTTCCAGGTGCAGCTGACATGATGAAGACTAAGGGCTGTTTCAGTGGGTATGGTCAGGTCTGCTAAAATGAAGGATTGCTTGTAATTTGAAAGGAGAATGAAAGTTCAAACACTTTGCCAGCAGCAAAATAAGTGTAACTTTTCTCCTTGTGCATTATTTAAGATTAGCTCCATCATTTTATCAATCTATCGATCTCTCAGCAGAAAGATGAAAATGGAAAAATAATGAGTCCGATGAATGCTGTGTAAAGAACATCAATGTGCAAAATTTAATTATCTGCAGAGGAAAAAAGTGTCGACTGTTTTCTAAAACAAAAAGAAGCGGTTAATATTTTGCCTCTCTGCATATTTTAATTACCAGATCAATCATAAGTACGTACAGCACTGCTTTTGTGAGAGAGGAGAAAATTGCAAGTCTAAATGAAAAACAATAGATTTACTTTAAAGTCGAGTCTCTTTTGAAGTCTAAATTAAAATTTCAGGTACCTTTAGGAAAGCCTGCTTCAGAAAGTTGCAATATTTAATTAGTGTGTTTAGATTCCACTGAAATTACACTTCACAGGCCAACATGATGTTAAATGAAAACTCTGGAGGATTCAGACTTCTGCTGTCTCAGACAGTGGGAGTTCACAGCACATGGAATCTTGGAAATGGTAGAAGGAAAATGATTCGTTCAGGTAATTTTCATTTTTGCTTAAGGCCAAACACTCATACTAAATTTTACTCTACATACCACACTTACTCTTTTTATATTGTTATTTATAATTAACCATGATAATATTACAATGCACACAACACTTAACAGCAAACTGTTGGTAAAGAGTAAATTCTATGAACTCATTCCTATAATGTCTGTAAGGTTACATACCTATATGGGTTGGTATAAATGTGCAAAGTCTTCATCTAAAACGTGTATCATTAGAAATGTTTAGTAGTCTTATACCTTGAGTCTGCTTGCAAAAGGCTCTGTCTAAAACTTAAATCTAATCTGGGTCCTTCACTATGAGCACATTCTATAAAATCATCCAAAACTGAACCTCTTTTTTTCTGCTCCCCTGAATGTCTGATCTAAAGTCAAATTTAAACTCCGCACCTGCTTTTGGAAGGAACACATAGTGTGTTTCATGCTTACATGACTTTTTTAATTCCCCACCTTGTGCAGTCAAGTGGTGAAGTTTATTTCTCTTGGCACATTTTTGCCGGCACACTGCCACACATTTCGCACATTTTTATTGGTTAATTTGACTGCATTCTTGCCAGCAGCTGCATTCAAGCCAAAAGTGGCAATGGCTGTTGGTCTTCCTCCCTGCTGCACATCCTCCTGCTGAAAGCCATGGATGGATCAGTCCACCGTTCAGATTGAGAGAATATTGGCTAGGTTTCATCATGTCATCTATTTCACCCCCTTCAAGCAAACATAACCAAAGGCACTTCCTCTTCATCATGAAAAGCAATGCTATTCGTTTGCCTCTCCATATAGACAGCATCTGTTCTGCAAAATCAGTTAGGTCAGACGTGCCAAAAAATCTGTCTACTGCTGAGTATCGGTGTACACTGGCTCACACACTGACACTATGATGGCATTCATTCATAAAATTCCACACAATCTCATTCACCAGCTCCTCCATTGAGCCATCCCTCCATTCTTCCATATTCAGTACTTCTCAGACAGTTAGACGATGTCTGTTGCCTTTCTAGTCAAAGAACTTATATTTCCAGTGCTTGTCCTGCTTATGCATTGGTTCATGTGAAAACAAGTGAACAAGTGTTTGTAATTGCTTATAAATTCCGTGTCTCTTTCATATGGTGTCAGGTGTGTGTGTGTGTGTGTGTTTGTGTGTGTGTCCCATGTGCTTTGCATAAGCTGTGTCCACAAACATGTGTAACATTTGCACAGCAGCAGTGCCACTCAGGAACAGTGACTCCCAAGCTCAGGACTGTCAGGATGCTAAAAATTAAACCTTTCGTCAACAATGGCAGCAAAAGGCACTGAGACACATCAATTCCACCACTCTACACCACACTCTACTTGTCTTAAGCCAAGAGGAAAATGGTAGTTTCAGTGGAACATGTATATCACATGCAGACTGGGACTAACTGCTGCAGCAGTGCAAATAAACACATGTAAAAGATTGTAAGTGATGAAGCCCAAATCAGTAGGACTGCAACTAAAAATATATTTGGTCATCAGTTCTGTTTTGTTTTTTTACAACAATTATTTAATTATTTTAATTATTTAAAAATCTGCTAAATACTAAATACATACGTACATATACATACAAATAAATACTAGGGGTGGACAAACTAATGTATATTGTTATGGTCTTTATATTATTTGTGTAGGCTACTGTGAAAAAATAAATGTATTGATTACCATTTATTTATTCATTTATTTTGTTGCTATTTATTGTCTAGGTTGCATTCCAGTATAAGGAAGTTGTGATCTGCAAATTCAACTTAAAAACTTAACATAATTAAACATTAATTAAACACTTACTCTTAGCTTACCTCTAAACATTAAAATTGAATGATAGGAACTGTTGAACACTAGGAAGGATTGTGTCCAAACAACACAGAACTACTGTAGCAAAAGTGACAGCAGAGCTTAGTATACACCTTAAAGTCCCTGTTTCCACAAAAACAGCACACAGAACGTCACAAAACCAACATCCATGGCAGAGTTGCAATTGCTAAACCATTAATCGCAGACACCCATGCAAAAATGTGAAAAAGATGGTGTCATGATCATAAAACCTGGACAGCTGAAGACTGGAAACGAGTCTGATGGTCTGGTTCCAGCTGTCAAACTTGGGGGTGTCTGTGAAGGTTTTGGTGGCTAAATCTCAGTATTCTTTTGGCTTCACAGGCCAACATGATGTTAAATGAAAACCCTAACCCTAACCCTAACCCTAAAATCGCTGCGAAATCCTTGGCAACAAAGTTATTGCTAAGAAAGCCTCTAGAGACTGGAAGAAGAATAGACCAAGTTAAAACCAGAGTATTGTGAGAAACTAGTGATGTCGTGCGACTGCAAATGTGCTTAAGTCATTCAAAATAAGAGCCTCTACACTTCCTACTTTCATACTACAGTAGTTATTCTCTAATTTTGATCAATGTGTTTTCCACAGCCTAATGGTTTTTATTAAAGTGACTTGGTTATTTTATAAAAGAGGTAATATTCCTTCAGATTTTGAACAAATTCATCAATTTTTAGAATTAAAATAGTTGCTGCTATTTTACTACAGCAGAGATCAAAATTAGTGAACAATTTATATATAATAAACAATTTTGTTGGTAAGTTGTTGCAGGTTCATGCAGGTGTACTGACAGGTGTACTGGTAAAGGTAGAAATGGAAAGAAGTGAAAGTTTTAACAGACAATGAGAATGACAATGAGAAAACTGCATTTGAGTCATGAGTATTTCAGTCTGTTGCATCTTTCTCACACTCACACACCATATCTGAGCCATATGCTGAGATGTGGAAAGTCTGTTTGCTTATATGCACTGCATATAATTCTTTAGCTAAGCACAACTTTCGTCTACAAACTAGAGACTTTAGTACAGTTTAGAAATAGTATTCATATCTTTTAAAAATACTTGGAAATAAAATAACGGATGTTTGTGTTATGTGCACACATTAGATGTCCTGGCTTTGCTAATATTCTCTGAAAAAATAAAGCTCTTCAGCCCCTACCATAACTCTGGATGGGGGTTTTATTAAAAGCAATATAACAGATGGCACCGCATCGTAGCTCCTGGCCCCAGAAAATACACGTGTGAACCCTCTCCCATGAGGGCAGGCTGAGTGAGAGGATAAGCAAGAGAGAGGACAAAAGTGTGTGTCTGACTACAAGTGTGTTTGTAAAGAGAGGTAAAGTCTTCCTTTCAGAGGTGGAAATCTCACAGTGTTCACACATACAGGACACAAGCAATAAAGTCAGAGAGGAGAGTCCGCCCTATTGACTTGTGCAACAGAGATCAGTAACATCAGTCTATCAGGAGTCTTTTTTTAACATATTAAAATAACATTACCAGACATAGGACTGTGATACCACCTATAACAACTACCGTATAAGATCAGTACGTTAGAAAGTTTTTTATTAAATCTGATGTGCATTTTCAAAAATTCATCAAAAATTTCAACATCCCCAATCAGCTTAAACACCACAGCTTACTTCTATTAGAAACTGCTCACTCTATTAATCTTTAGGAATCATCTAGCAGCTCATACCAGCTCAAGCCATGGTTCAACTCCAAAATAGGCGTGTTAAAGACATGTGAATGAAAGTGTTCCAGTCTCTAACAGGCACTGAGCTATAACACTGCTACACATCCTTTAGGAAAATTAGCCTCAGCTTTATGGCTGCCGGAACCAAGAGCCCGTACAAATCAGCCCAGCCAAAAGCAGTTGCTCGAACAGATATGTAATTACACCTCTCATCATAAAAACTGAGGAAGCTAGTGACAATGCGCTCTTTTTCCCCCTCGTCTCCTCACACATAGCCCAGCTATAATTAATTACCATCCCTTTACTCTCTGATTTATTCCTCGATTCATAACATATTTATACATTCAAGATGAATTATCATTTCCTTCAGGAATTAATCAAAAAGAAGGCAGGAAGAAGCGGCCCGCTCTTGTCACGGAATGATCAAAGACAGAGAGACTTCACCTAGAGCAAGGACTGAGCAGACGACACTGATCAGTGCTAGCAGCATTATGTAGAGGACTAAATTACCACACCACTATTTAGCTTAAATGGCCAATAAGTTTCTCAAATTCATTGTACCATTACTTCAGTTCTTTTAACTTGAAAACAATTAAATATATATGTCAAACACTGTTTATTGAACGGCTCCTTGTTATTCAGGTTGTTAGTGTGCATTTTCTTCCTCAGTGTAAAAGAACAGTGTGAACTGGTGAGAGGAATTAACTCTCTGCCTGTATTAGTACTGTAAGTAGTATGTGTGATTCACCATCATTTCATTTCTAACACAAGAAAGAAAAAAACCCTTCATTTTATTGATGTCTGCAGAAATGTGAAGGAAATATCTCCACACACACACACACATTAAAAATTACCACAGAAGGCAGTTTTGGAAGTGTTACACCTTGAAAAAAAAACACTGGCTTGGGCCTTTGTGACCTAGAAAACAGGTGTCTCATGCAGAATCGCAGTAAGCAGGCAGGTTTGGCTGGACGAGATAAATGGCAGGGCTGAGTCTGCATGCAAAGACAGCTGGATTTCAGACCTCTCTCCCTGATAATGAGTGGAGATGATGATTTCTGGGCTGCAGGGGTTAATGGCACGAAACCGAACAGAGCTGCTAATTACATGTTACGAACTATTTATCAGAATCTCCATCTGCGCTGCGCCACAACTCTCATTGTGCACGCTAAATTACTCCTTGGATTATCTTTGTAAAGCAAGTTTCCATAATTAGGGCCCTGCACTGATGTTTTCTCTTTTTGAACACCAACAGACAACGAGGGAGAGAGGCAGCGAGAAAGACAGTGAGAAAAATTAGCTGACTGGTTAATTTGGGCCTGACATTTCAAACCAGCGACACAAAGGCACCTCGCACACTTCTCTGGGCCTCCTCTTGGCAACATGTACTTCACATATTCTGTGCTATTCTGAAAGGTGAGTGCTGGGTGCAATTTGCTCACTGCACTCAAAGTAAGGGAAAAAAGTACCATTAAAAGTAGAAAGTGCACAAAGTTTTTATGATGAACAAGGACAATTTGAGCAGCCTATAAAGCCAGAAGGTAGCCCTTTCACTACCTCACTTGAGCTTGTTCTCTGAAAATTTTTTATTAAAATTACCTATATTAGAAAACACTCTTCATTATAAAACCAAAAGTCTCTGCTGGTCTCCCAGGACCGTTGGATTAATAAGGACAGAGATGTATTTTAAGACGTAAACTCGGCTCCTCACGGTCCTTAATCTCCTTTCCACTTCACAGGCCAAATTAACACCTCTCTCTGGCTCTGATGGGACCTCGTTAGCTTGCTTCCACCCAGAAAGAGAAGGAACAGAGAAAGAATAAGGAAAAAAGTAGAAGAAGGAGGGGAGAAAGGAACTGAAGCGACCAATGACATCCACCAGCGCTGGGATTAACCCTTGGTGCGAGCGAACACTTCGGGAATCTAGGTCAAAGGCGTGTTCCTAATCAGCTGGCTGGTTAGTGATAATTAGCAGGCAAAGCAGTGCATGGAACGAGGGGAGGGATGCGGTGAAATGAAACAGAAAAAGAAAAGAAGAACCTGTCATGTTGCAAACACTTCAAAAGGAGCATACTTTCTCTTTTAAAAAGTGGCACAGCAAGGGTCCAGGGATCACCAGGGACTTGGTGAAAGTACAGAGTAGAGTGAAGGCGGCAGAAAAAGGCCAAATGGGATCCAAAGTACACAGAAACTTTCTGAAGGAGCCATGTACTGTATGAAGGAGGAGCATTGTATCTCTGTTTGCTCTCATTAACCACACAGATACAGAGTCATAGTTTCAAGCCTTATTGTTCTTAAATGTTAGAAAATATCAACAACATGAGGAAATATCAATAAGCACATATTCTAAACTGCTTTTAATGTGATTTCAAGGTGTTTGTGGTTCTCATTAACCTTTAAAATATAGCATTGTATCAAATCAGAAAAAACAGTTTGCAGAGACTTTTCAGATGCTCTTTCATGACCAAAGGTTTTCAGAACCAGCTGTGCACCTCTGTAATCAGGCATGGAATTGCTATCCCATGCTCGCCCTACACACCACCTCTATATTTAGCTCCCACTCGGTCTGGCATGGTACTGAATCACTGCTTATGAGTGAGGTGAGAGGGCTGGAAACATATTTGGAGTATCGTTTCAATACGCCTGTGCTTTGTGGACCATGGAGCAGGCTCACAAATATGATTTATGATCTTCATGTAATGGTTGGAGTAGCGGCTTTTCGGCAGAGATCAGATGACTGTCTCAACAGGGAGCATGTCAGAGGAGCAGCACAGAGCATACCATCACATAACAGGAAGACAGAGAGATAGCAAAAGCGGTATAGCGAGAGACAATCAGAGAGAGAGAAAGACAGAGAGAGAGAGACAGAGAGAGAGAGAGAGAGAGAGAGAGAGAGAGACAGAGAGAAAGAGAGTGAGAGAGTGAGAGAGAGAGAGAGAGAGAGAGAGCGAGAGGAGAGCAGTTGGGATGGTCCTAGTGAGGAGAGATATTTGCAAGCAGACAGAGGCCCTGATACTTCAGTATGTTAATGGAGATGAGATGCTGCTCAAGTCTGCCGGTAAAATGATACCAGTCAATAAGGAGGTGGAATGCGGATGTGGATGACGTTATGCTCCCGGCGAGAGGTTTGCTAAATGGCAACTGCTGCTAATTCTCATTATCATTGCTGTTTCAAAAAAAACTGCCGTTAAACCTACGGAGTTGAATTCACTCCTACAGAGTTTATTTTGAGTGGGATCAAATGAACTCTGAGGATCATTTGGTTAACACCATGGGAGCTTATTTTAGAGCAACGCTTCATTCAGAATTGCACTCTTTTTTTGTACAGTTTTATGTGGAGCCACAGTGTTATGGTGTCCTGTAAACTGCACTGTAGTAAAGTGTGCATTAGACTGACTGACCTGGGCTTGGAAACTCTTGAGGACAGGAGCAACCATCTCTCGCACATCCTATGAAAACAATACGTTAGAAAAAGGATGGAGTTTTAAAAAGTGAAACAACAAAAAATACTTTTTTTTTTTTTTTACAAAAAAGCAATATTATCCGAATTTAACATTGATGCACATAAGAATATTTCAGATGAATCCCAATCTAATAAAAATAAATAAATAAATAAATAAATAAAAAATGTTTGTGAAATGCTTGTCCTTTAATGTTCCTTGTAAGGAGTGTAACTATAATGCAAACAGATTTTGACCTTATAAAATTATATTCACTGAACTGTGTGTTGTATTTAATTTCTTGTCTATGCTCATGTGCAAAAAGTATCAATGGATAGAAAGAAACACATGTCCATGGAAAAAATGGAAATAGGCATTCCACAAATATGTGAGCATTCACAAAAGGAATAATTATTATTTCTAACATTCCTAGGAAAAGTTGTTGTCATTGTGTAAACACATTTTATACAAATGTTCATCAATGTGTATGAGTCTGAAAATATAAGAGTTTTGAATTTTCCTGAGTGACATTGAGAAATGCTTATGTAAACTAGTTTTTTGCAACCAATGAAGAAAACAAGTATGTAAAAAGTATGAACGGGTGTGTAAGTGTTACTGCATGCGTCAGTGTGTATATATATTCTTGGTATAAATTCTGTTAAGAACCTTTTGATTATATACATACATGAATACATGAATTATAAACCTGAGTGAGAAATATCAGAAAGATATCACATCCATGCAGATTAAGCCTTAGACACACTATTCTCACAAATCAATAATCTACAATGTCAAATCACTTGATCACTTTTGCTGTAGGTATATTCTATAGGCATTGATTGATTTCAATGGCAAAAAGGTTCATCACTATATATCCTTGGTAGATCTGAAGAAGTTTGTCTCTATAATCAATTCAGAGATACTGAAAGAAGTGTTCAAGAAACTGTGCTGGGAAATGGGTTTTAAAAAATGAGGTTTTATATATTACTAAAGGCTGTTGTAATCTCCATCAGAGAAAAAAATAGAATCAGTACTATACAAGCATTACACTCCTGTAAATCCTGTAAATCCTGATTGTCACTGATGACATTTGTGTCAAGTGGTGTGCAAATTAGGCTTTGCCGTTTCAAGTCTGGAGAATTTGATGGAGGTTAATGTTGAAGCTTTAAATGTCTTTAAGCACAGTCAGGGGAAAAAAGGTCTGTTAACGAGGAAAAATGTAAAATGTCAGTGCTTATATAATGAGAGGTGCGTGACATGTATTTTTTTTTTCCTCCTCACCTTTACCTGAGAGGAATCAGTGACTTCAGTAAGACTTAAAATTAGAAGAGGAAATGGGGGCTCAAAGGAGAGAGGCCAAAGACTAAAAAACTAAAATGGAAAGTGGGAAATTTTGTACTATTTATATGTCTGACTAGTTTTATGTAAAAATTTGTGCTTTGACTATTCTGAGAATTGAACACTTAGTGCATGTATTGTTTCAGGAATTTATTTATGGATGCTCTTATGCAGTTAAGTGTGCACTTTCCTATCTTACAGAGTATACATAAACTCCATATACCTTCAACAACAATTACTATAGGCAGTTAATAAGTGTGGGGAAATGTGCTGTTTATGATGTTATGCATTAAGAGGAATTAAAGATTAAAATTGTAAATCTGAAAAAGGTCATTTAATACAGAGGAGACCAAATGCTACCACAAAAAATAACCAGACATAAGGCCTCTAACTCACCTCAGGGACATTTTTCTTGAACTCACGACTCAGCTCCAGCACGTGCTTATGGGAGTGCTCGCTCTCTTCCTGTCGCCCAGCCAGTTGTGCTGCCACTGAATTTAGCTCCCTCTACAGAGACAGATATAAACAGAGAGATAGAGATAGAGAGTGAGAGTGAGAGTGAGAGTGTGAGAGAGAGAGAGAGAGAGAGAGAGAGAGAGAGAGAGGTGCACATTAGAAAGCACTGCCAACAGTTATAAACACAGCTTAGTGCATACATAAATAAATATATACTGCTGAATATTAACAGTGTAATCCTTCATGATCTGATAGAAAGCAACTGCTTACCATAAGACCCAAGCCCATAAATAATTAAAGCAAAATAAATCCAATGCCTACAGTAGCAGAGGGCCTTTTAGATAATCAGTATGAGAAGTAATCAATACCTCTGCAACCGTCATAGGACTACAGCACAGAGAACACAGGAGAGCATGAGAGAGAGAGAGAGAGAGAGAGAGAGAGAGAGAGAGAGAGAGACGGGGGGGACTTACCTCACTCACTGACCTCATGTCAATATGAACTGATATTATAATATATATAATATATATAATATATAATATATAACTCATACTGTGCCATCCAAAAATATTAGTGTAATACATACACAGTAAATTGAACACACGTGCAAATATCATCTTTAAGGAATCAAGCAGTAATCCCCTTTCCTTCTACACTGTCCAAACTCATCCAACTCTGCACATCTAATTGATGTTTATGGAGACAATTCCTTATGGCATCCACCAAATCAAGCAGCCATGATCAATCATCCAATTTCTCCATCTGTTCTCTGCAAGCCAGCAGACCACTTTATGTTCTCTCTCTCTCTCTCTCTCTCTCTCTCTTTCTCTTTCCCCCCTCATATTGTCAAAGGCCTTTTTGCTCAACCCCTCATGAAGAATGAGGAAAACAGTCTGAAAAGAAAGAGGGAAGTATTTCAATTACCGTAGCAAAATCATACATGACATGGAAAATTAAATTCTCTAGGTTTTAATTAATCTGCAGACTTACTTAAAAGCAATTTAGAAAATTATCTAAGGGGAGAAAGAAAAATCCTGAGGACAAAAAATGGATAGCAGCTCTAAATTTGAGATAATGTGCTTAAGGACATTGCAAAAAATTTCTAATTCTTTCCACACTCAATTAAATTAGATTTTGTTACTAGCATTAAAGAGGGTCAATTTCTGTCTGTCCATTTTTTGGACAACATTTAAGAATTCTTTTTTCTGTTTTGTCAATGAAAAAGACCCATGTAACTTTATTTCATCAAAAAGTCTACAATGTCATTGTAGTTGGGAGCTAGATGCATCCTGCTAATACTTTATAACTAATAAGTCCTTTACATTCATTAACCACATTATCTTGGTCAGGTTGTGATTGAAACCTACAAACTGTGACTGGGACAGCAGTAGCAGCTTGATCCTGAACTAAAAATGTGTGTAAATAAATTCACACTACAACAATAGAGGATTTGACAGTTTATATAGTAAATTCCATTTTTCAACACTTTTCTAAACATAAAGCACATCTAAACCTTGATAAAGATTTAATAAATTAGAAATTATTAAATTATAATTATATATATAATTAAAAATTATTAAACTGAACAAAGAAATTTAAGGAAATTTGATTTAAGCCATACTTATCAAGGGTCCTAATGAAGAATTTTGCATCTTGGTCAATTTAATCTATATTAAATGTAAGCAGAATAAATAAGAAAAATAAGCAGTGATGGAGTGAATGCAAAGCAGAGTTACTGTAAATAGCATGAAACAACAACTTGTTCCAAAGTGGTTTTAAATTTTTGATATTTTTATATATCTGATATCACAGAAATTTGCCAACAATAATATTTTTTGTTGCAGAATATCCACAAAGGTAGTTCCTCTCATAACTTACAGCACCTGTAAATGATGTAGCTAATAAACTGAATGAAGTTGACCTATGTGCAATGAAAGTGTGACATGTTCTCAATATAAATCCTCTTGGTGCTGGAGAACTCTGTGTCCTGCACAGAATAAATCCTAATATATTCCCTTCTTGGTGGGTTTGCTAGGAAGATGTCAGACCCATCTGCTACACAGTATGTTCAAATGCTCTTATTCTTGCTGTTACATCAAGCACTGGGGACAAAGCTGCATATTATTGCCAATACACATTGTGTGATGTGTTGCATGTTAGTTAAAGTTTTCCCAGCTTAGACAACCCCCCATACACAGGAATCCCAGCGGAGCACTCCTGCTTCCCCGTTGGGCTGAAATACTCATGAATGTTAATCAATGAAGTGCTCACAGTCCAAATATCTTCGAGCAAATTCAGTTCCTCAGTCATGTCTGCAGCAATCATTTGATTTCATTGGATTTGTTTTTGGCACAGAAACCTCCTCACTCCAATAAAAATACAACATTTGTCTTTCTAAAGATTGACCCAGACCTCTATCCAGCCACGTAGAACACACACAAACTTTGAATGTAGCAAAGTGAAGCAATGAAATTTAAAAAATGGAATAATGCACATAAGCTCAGTCAATGTTTTCTGAAGGTTTGAAAAAAGGCAGTCAGGAATTGTGTTTTCAGTACATGGCAGGCAGACAGGTCAATAGCAAGGCCCTGTCATTAAGCCTGTGCCAGTCAAACATCCGGTGGTAATTGATGAATCTCCCCCTGGAAAGCACCATGGGGGTAGGAGGAGCCATTTGAGAGGCGGAGGCTACAACATTCTACTGAGGCCAGCGTGTGTCGTCCTGTCTGACAGACAGCGTAATAGTGGAAACTGACTGGAAGAGGCAGTTACGCTGTAGTATGACAGACCACCTCCACAGAGCAACCACTCCATATATGCAAATTAGGAAACAAGAGAGAACAAAACACCACTGGGGTGAAGGATGTTAAGTGATGTTGAACACGGTATAGATACCACAAAATAATGCTAGCAGCGAATAAGATTTTGGAGAAACAAAAACATAAGTCATGTCTGTTACATCTTTAATCACTTCTAGTTTTAAAGAGTACATCTGATATTGCAAAAACGCTCGCAGAGTCGAAATAACCCCTGAGCTAAGTAAAGTCAGTTGTCCTAGCCACATAAAGTGCATCGTGTGTAACCTAGTGCAAACAGTGTGAGACAAA
>JAOTRN010000031.1:525794-551098 GCA_028566695.1 Bagroides melapterus
CAGAGTCGAAATAACCTTCAGGTCCACTAGTGCACCTGAAGGTTATTTCGACTCTGCGAGCGTTTTTGCAATATCAGATGTATTCTTGCCTGATAATATTTAATATTGATGTGGCATTAAAAGCTGATGACAACAGAGAACAAGGGATGTTGACATCTGGAAAAGCAGATCTAGTTCCAGCCCATGAACAGGGGTAGTCACACCAGCACAAATAAATGGGGGAGGGGGGAAAGAAGGAGTGGGTGGAAGCAACAAAAAAAGGGAAAAATGTAGATGGAGGTATTATTTTAGTATCCCATCTAATTGCAATCATAGGCAGATGTCTGAAAGTGTGACAGCATCAGCAGAATTACTGCTGAGAGAACAGAATCTTTGTCTAAAAATAATCAGACATTCGGGGCTCTGCTGTTTGTTATAATGGTAATCGATGCTGGAGGCTTTGAATTCCATCAATTTATAGATCCACTCTGTTCTGCCTAGTGACTGCACTGCCTCCAAACCCCTGCTGCATGCACACACACACACACACACACACACACACACACACACACACACACACAAAGAATTCAAATTCACACAAACAGGGTCATCAGCATCCATGTATGTAACCAAGCCTACATGTTTATCTCTGTCTCTCTCTCTCTCTCTCACACACACACACACGCACGCAAACACGCACGCACGCACGCACACATATGTATACACACAATCTGTGCATGTACAATTATACACAGAGATGCGTAATCTTGCTTGTAGAACATATTGCTGATACAATAAAGTAGCCCAGCAAAGAAAAAACAGTCAGTAACACAACCAAACACAGTGAAGTAGAGCAGAGGGACAAGTGTGTGATGAAGATAAGTGCAGTTGCTTTTCATACGCTCCTTATCTCTGCCATTTTTCTGTAAGGCAGAAGATTGTCCTTAGCCATTTCAGATTAGCTTCTCAGATGCCACATTCACGAGGGAGATCGATCAATAAATCAAATGCACACAATCAATACAAAACCCAATTGCCACAGACTACTCTGGTCCACGGTATTGCTGGCACCACCCCCTACAAGATAGGCTAGCTAGTGGTCATAGCCAAGCTATCTTCCGTACATGGCACAGGTATGTGTGTGCGTGCATGTGTGCGTGTGTGTACGGCAAATCAAACAATAACTACTGTGGAGTTCAGTGATAACATAGAGGCATTAAATATCAGTGTACTGGACTGTTATCTGCCTTACAAGCTAGCATCAGTGCTTCTGAGAAAAACTACCGAAAATAAAAATAGAAACAATGGTAACGGCAAAAGTGCATTTAAAAACACTATACATTTATACCCCACTACTGAAATAAAGAAAAGTGGGCAGTACAGCAAAGATTTAGACTGTTCCCGCAAACGCACAATTACCTGTTAAACAAAATGCACTGAAGGGTGCACATAATACGCTAATGGTGCTATAGTCTGTAGATTTAGCAGGTACTGTCTCTGAAAATCTCATTTTGACACCCTTTCTAAAGCTGCCGGCAGAGCCTGGGAAATGATCCCGAATAATTAATCCCCAGTCAGTCAGGCAGCCTCTCCACAGACAGCACAGAGGATCTTAAAGAGGAGGAGCAGCACATGAGCGTTACAATCATCGGCAGAGGTGTGACTAGCGTTGTCACGCATTAGCCGTCATGCTGCACTTCTTTTAGGAGTTTTAGCACCTTGCATACTGCAATCCATCAACACCCCATCTAAAACACATAGCCCTTTTTTTCTCATGGTTTCATTAAGAAGCATTTTAGAAACAGATGGAAAATACACCCTTTTTTCTTGCCACAGAAAAAACCACAGGCAATTTTTTATGAAAACAAAGAGGGGTAAAATCTGTTAAAAGTATACCAATACAAATAAGTTTAAAAAAGTGGAACTAAATTTAAACTGGGATTAAATTGTGCAGATGTCACTTGAGTTGAAAAAAAGAACTTTTGCTACTTTGAGCCTCTGCTACTTAGCAAAAACAGCTGAAAAAAACATAGTAATACCAGTAACAAACAGACTCAAGGGTTAATATTTTAGTGCAAATAATTACATTATCAAAAGGAATGACTACATTACCAAAATTCCATTATGTTTTATATAAAGTATAATGTATTAACAATATGATGAATAAAAGTATTTATTAATTATTGTAAACATAAAATAGTTCTTGCCATTCTTGCTTAAGGTGCATGGTCTTAAACAAATTCAGTCAAATAACCAACAAAAATAATTTGCAAATAAAAATTCCCTACGTTTACTGGCATCAAATACCAGTAAAGCTACAGAACAGAAAAGCCTGATTATGGCTGCCTTAAGAACCAAAATGCTCTACAGAGGGAGAAAAGGAGATGGAATTATTTGGAGTGAGTTTAGAAGCATATTTATGGAAGATGATTTTCAAATGCTTGAAAGCTCAGTGGTTGCACTTCATGTTGCAGCATATACTGGATATATTGTCTGGAGATAATCTACTAGGTCTGTAATGTAGTCTGGCTGTTTTGGAGGCTGTTTGTTTTTTGAAAAATTACTCTGTGTTCAGGCTGGTTGATGGACTTGAGCAGTCAATAACATTTTGGCACTGTAGATAGTTGAATTTTGAAGCATTTCTTAGATATACGTAGTTAAGATGCTTTCTGTACACTTCCAAATTCATCCTGCTGCTGCTGTCAGTAGCCATAACGTCAAGACAAACAAGTGAATCTGCTCTACAGGCAACCAGATATGTCCATGCCACGATCATTCCCCAAAAAAGTCACAAATTTCTCCTTTTAAAGTGTCTTTTCTAAACCAGGCTTTTCTGTTCTACAGTTTTATTGCTATTTGGGTAAATTCTACATTTGAAGTTTTCCCATCACTGTAACATGACATTTACAGTGTTCTCTTCAAAGCTAAATGTATTGTCTTCTCAGGTCTACCAGGTTGATACTGACCCTTTTATCACACATCGTGATCAGCTTTACTGGTACCAACACTTTTTGATCTCAAATTTTCAAATGTATTTTAATTTCAAATACATGTTTGAAATTAACTCCAGACATTTTGTTAGTTCTTGTGCTGGATTTAATGATGCAAACATACAAAGCTGGCCAATAAATAAATCAGCAAATTGTTAAATTAACTGTTGTCCCTTCCACATACATTTCAATTAAAATACACAAATTGAGCATTAGATTCTTCATATGGCCAAAAGGCATCAATTCAACCAAGATATACTGTACAGTTACTCAGAGGCTAAACTGCAGTTTGTGGTTAATATCAACAGACCATATAGACTATCTAATATAAAAACGCTTCAAGAGGTCTCGGGCAAAAATCTCCACTGAACTGCTCTCCATTGTGACATTTCTAATCAATCAGATTCATTTCTAGTTGACATGGTACTGACTTGTGATAAACATATCTGTTCGATTTATAGCTATATTAAAACTTGTTAAAGACTTAATCTGTAGTAATTTGCATGTCAACCTGTTCAACCTATTTACATTCTAAAATTAAAGTACTAATTAAACTATTAAAGTAAATAAATAAACAAAGTAAATTAAAATAAAGTAAATAATAAAATGACCATTATTTCTCATCACCATTCAAATCCAGTGTTTCTTTCATGTTCTGTGATTACTCTTAGAAGTTCTAATTGCTATTAATGTTTGGCAAGTTATTGATTGCTGATTTCCTGGCAAAAGTTTAAACAACAGAGTAAATTCACATTAGAGGAGAATGATGTGGCACAGTGTTTCACACAGCAGCCAAGAACAGTACTTCAGTTTGCCACAATGAGTCCAACCACACATAGCTAAAACAAAGAAATTAATAAATGTCTTCTCAAAATTTATTACAGTGTAAATATAACCAGGGTAAGGAGAGGTATATAAATTGGGGCCACTGACATGACAATCCATAACAAACGGTGCCAAATCAAGAGCTTACCTCTGCAAAGGTGCAACTTCGATGTTGACGTTGGCCCAGTTTTGCAGGGCTATCAACAGAGGGGAGAAAAAACAAAACACTGAACGATGGATAACACTGATAAACTGCCATTGTTTATTCTCTCTTAAGAAATATCAATGTGTTCTCAGGTGTGCTCCTTTTTCCTGTTGTTTACATGGTTTCCTTTCCCCTCCACTGCTCCCTTGCTGATTGCAAGAGGAGATCAAAGCTTGCTTGCCAGGAGAATGTGAATATTTCAGGTGAGAGAGCCAAGTTCCACACCACCTGTGTCATTCTGAACTGGGACCAGCCCCTCACATTCACAACCTGAGCTCCAGCAGGCCTCTGAGGGCCCACTGACACAAACCTGGATCACCTGTCAGACTCAAGTTAATTTTTTCTTACAGATATGTGTGGAGAATAATGTGCATGTGCGCATTGTAATATTACTCATTTGAGATAAAAATAATTGTATCTAGAGCGGTGAGACTGGGAACGTAACCTACATTGAGGATGTACAGTTTAAAATGGAGATGATGGACTCACTAGCAAGGTTACAGAACTCACAGAGGTACAGACCGAGAGAATAAAATCATGGATTTATTTTGGTTTACTGAACATCTTTAAATGCATTATATATGAAGGAGCATGTTCATATGAGTCATGGTCACTTTAAAACACTGTTAATATTTCAGTATTTTGTTTAGTTCACACAACCCGCAGTCGTATGTACGTGCAAATATTTTCCTAGCTGCATAGACGATTCTGACAAAAAAAATTGCAAAATGTTCCATCTGGGATCTGATGCAGTGTGTGTGTGTGTGTGTGTGTGTGTGTGTGTGTGTGTGTGTGTGTGTAGAGGCACTTCACATTTGAGCAGTCATCTCCTATTCCACAGCCAATAAAAAAGGTATCCCGAGTGTCCACACCAATCTAAACACTGCTAGTCAACAGCTGTTGCCTATGGCTGGAATATAGGTGGCTTTGGAAGAGAGAAACACTGTAGTAAAGAGAAATAATGAGTGCACTTGTGTGTACCTGTTGTGCTCACCGTGTAAAGGAGGGTATCATACAATCGGTTTCCAGCATCATCTCTCTGATGAGCTGTAAAGCCTTTACATTATAGAAAATTCCTTACATTCATCTGCATCATGGTGCTCACTACATATTAGCTGAATACATGGGAGGAAACGCAATCTATTTGATGCTACACTGCACACATGTCCAAACCCCTTCCCTCAATGCTGGAGCTTCATGCTGTTAACTTCCATCTCATATTCTAAGCAGGCAGAGGAAAGTGGGCAAGTGGTGGCAACACCTTCCCTCTTCCCATAAATCACTCTTTAAACTAGCGACAAAAAGAAATCAAGCTAAAAAAAAAATGGCCCACTCAGTGTTGTGTTGAACCATACATTTATTTATATTTACTCCAGAATATTCAATTTCTTTTTTCTATTGTCCTCTTAATGTTAAATGCATATATAAAAAAGGTGGTACAGAAGTCACGTTTATTTATCAATAGTTGCTAGATTAAAGATTCGGAGGTAATCAGTAGGTCGGACTGTTAGCGAGCTCTGTGTAAATGTCAGCTCACTCATTACCAAAGCAAACCAACATGGCCAGAGAAACCATGATAGATGGTTGACCTAAGGTGGGCTTCTACACTGATAACGAAGCTCCCTCTCCATCCTCCATATTAATCAATCCATTTATCTCCCATGTATCTCCCATGTAAAGGTGCTTGGATCATCCTGTCATATGTCGGTGATCAGTCACATGCAGAAAGAATTAATTTTTCTACTCACTGTTTAACAGTTTGGCTTTTTGGGGAATCCCTTATATGTCTATATATTTATTGTGTGATCTTTAGACTACACTATCTAGTCTTTATAATGGACTGAATGTGACCTTTAGAACACTCAAGAGATCATGAGTCTTGATAACTTAATTAGCTTTCACCTGCAATTTATCAAGCTATAAAATTAACTAGGCCCTTATCAGTCACACTATAAGGCAAACATGTGTATATGAAATGCAACAATGTAAACTGTTGTAATTTGTTCAGTGCTTCTCAGCAGAACAACACGATAGAAGCTGCTTTTTGCTCAGCCGTAAAATCGTCAGCGTATCGTGACACGAGCTGCCGCAGTCCAGCGACTCCCATCTGTACTATGCCATCTCAGAGGGAAAACAAAAAAAGGTGTACCAGCAGCGCATCGACAGCAGCGAGCTGTCTCCATTCAGCCCAGCCATGCGATTCTCTCCTGGGCTCAACCAAATATTTTGGATAGCAGAGTAAAAAGAGCAGGAAGAATACTGGGAGACAGTTTACACTGTCAATCCCACAGCCAGGGAAGAGCACCCAAGTGGGGTTCTGTGAAGTGTGAAACCCCGTCATCATTACCAGTCCTCCAGACAACTAAATCCATCATTAGAGCCGTTACACGCACAGATGAAAGTCCAATGCTGAAGCCAAATTGAGATAGCAACAGTATCTTGGGCACAAGAAGAAGTCACTGTGACAGCACAGGAAAGAGCTCTGGTACAATTTGATGACAGAGGTTGTACTTTAAATATGTCTATGCATGGCCACCCAGTCTGACCACCAACAGAGCTCTTGTCGTGCTCATATCTATCTACATCTCTCAGCTGTGCATGAAGGACATTAGGGATTTGGCCCTCTTTTGCTCCAGCTGAAGTGACAGCGCCACAGTGAGCGATAACAAGGGGTCAGAAGCTAAAAAAAGAAATTAAATTCAAACTAAATCAGGAGGCTTTTAGCAGTGTTATCTGAGACTTTCCACACATATCACAAGTTAATTGATCTGAAGCATCTCAGGAGCCCAAGTTCTCCTGTAGCCATGCTTTCCTTCTCATGCAGATCTGCTGAGGCCCTATGTAATCAAAGCAGGAATGTTCTCTTAGGGTTCACTTATCATATTGCCATGATATGAATCAATATACTTTGATCACTGAGCAGCTCTTAAGGAAGATCCAAAGTGAGGCATGCACAAGTATATTGGCCTCATTTTCCTAGCTGAGAAAAGAAAATCATCCAAAACGATAAACACGCCACAAAGAAAATTATTCTACAGTGCGATCCATTATTCATTTAAGATACATTTTTCATTTAGGAGAAGAGTGGAGGGGATGAGCAATGATGAATGCATTGCCCAGGATGCAATTTGTATGTAAAATAACAGAATATTAAAGAATATGTTTTAAGTGCAAATGTAGTTCAGTGCCATTTAAGGGGTGAAAAAATACAGTGAATTAGGAAGAACAGAGCCTGTGGCAATGCATTCTAAAAATCACTTAGTGGTACTCAGAGAGGCTAAGTAATGGGGCACAATAAGAGGCGTTCCAGGACACGGCACTCAGTCTCTCCATCATCAGATGGCCATAATTCAGAGAACAGATTTTCATTGATATATCATTTGGCAGGCGCAGTAAGTAAACCGAATAATAGCACATCAATGGAACCTCCTGAGGATCCTTTTCTTCTCTCTCTCTCTCTCTCTGTCTCTCTCTCTTCTACACATTCTCTTTCACCCACTCCTTCTCTGTTCTTCTCTCTTACTGTCAAAGGCACAAGAGGCTTTAGAATAACACATAATCACACACAAACCATTGCACACTGCCGCTGAAAATATTTATATGAACGCTTTTCACACACACTTTTACCTGTTGGGCATCCTCTCTAGACACTCTTCTCATCAACCTCACTCAGTTAACACTGCTTCAGATCAGTGACCAAGCATAGAGAGGATAAGAAGAAGAGAAAGTACATAAGTGATTCAGCCTCAGTAAAGCAAAGGAAAAGGCTTTAAAAAAAAGAAAGTCTTGTGAACATTGACCTACAAAACAGAATGTCTAACTGTATACTTTCAGCATGTAGGTCTACACTATACCTCTAAATTTCTAGGCTCTACACATCTATTTCTGAACCTTGATATTTAAGTGATCCAAACAGATTTGTTTCTTTTAAAGAGGTGGGAAGCAACATAGGCCTTTATATACTTTAGAGAACGTCTGAACCAGCTGGAGTTCATCCAGCTGACGTGCGTGAGCAAAATGCCTGGTTATTAGTTTTCTGTGCAGTTACATTGTACTGTTCACTGAAATCACACAAATGCCTTCACAAGAAGTATAGCAAGACCTTATTTTTCCCTGCTCCCTGTACCAATATTCCCTGACATTAACCCATTAGCCCTGATGACAGGACTGGAGCATTCCACTGAAAGCATAGAGGGGTAGGTGGCAGTATCTATTTGGGTTGGCCCAATCGATACCCCCAAGGGCTCAAACAGAGAGTGTGAGACTTCAGGGCTTAAGTGGAACTGTTTTATGGTACTTATTTTTTAATGTGGGAGTGACCTAGTTGGGCAAAACCCCACAGGGCCACCTCTGAACTTGGTCAAATCATGTGCTGTTCAGGAACACATTAGCCAAACAGATATGAAAGTGTTGAGGGAGAAATACAAACACACAGGTGATGGGTCTAAAGGCACTCATTTTCCTGCTCTATATGTGGAGGAATAGCACCTTTGGAAAAATTAGACCATGGTGTATGTGTGTGTGTGTGTGTGTGTGTGTGAGAGATTGTACAGTTCAGTGGTAATGACAAGTGATTGGTCAATGTAATGAGGAGAAAGCAGTTTGTGGTGGTCAGACAAAAGTCTACTTGAGCAGATGCCTGAGGAGGTGTTACCCATGAAAATACCTGTCAGATCATCTCAGCCCACTGTGGACTGCAAAATCAGCCTAATCCAACTGGCATGTAAATGTGTCTCAGCTGTCTACTGTGAAGAGCCAGAGAAAGAACAAGGAATGAATGGCTGAGGAAAGAGTAAGGAACGAAAGAAAGAAGGAAATTAGATCCATGGTGTATAGTCCTCACTCACTCCTTGACAGGCATGTTCTAGCTCAAAGAAAATGGCTAATCTTTACATCTCTCATGCTCCAGTAAAGCAGCATCAAGTCTGCTATAGGTGGAGTCTCCTCTGGAATGCACACACATTCACCAGTGGCAAATCCACATGAACTCCCTTTGTTACCTTTGATATATTTTCTGTGTTAAAGAACACAGACCAGATAAATGTCTTTGGCCATTTGCATTTTTTTACCTAGATCCTGAATTCATAGTTAATGCTTTCAAGGTCAACTACTGGTCACCTGTACAACCTAAGTGAAGCATCTTGGCCTTCCAGAAGGCCTGGCATGAATTTTTCTCAAGAAATAGTCCCAGCCATTGGAAATCAAAGATGTGATGTCACTTAATTATGCTGCTGACTAATCAGAGAGACAACACTGTCCTGTACCTAGCTGGACACCATGGTAGGCACCTGGACATCACTGCCAAAGTTTTAACAACTGTAGATTTTAAAACTTGCACTGTTTTTTTTTTTTATTCGATCACCACAAGTATAAGTAATGTTAATAAGACAGTGAGGTCCTTCTGTTCATTCTGCAGCCTCAAAATAACCCTAGTGAAGTCAATCTCAATATAATCCTAGCTGCTACTGCTTATTCTAACACTCCAGCCAAACTGACACTAATATGGCTAGATTTAAATGTATGCAAGGTTTTCTGCACACTAAAAAAGTTTTGTAATATGGGTGTGATATGGAAGTTTGTTAGTGGTTGTCCAAATCAAAACATATCCAGTGAGTATTACAAAGTATTTTGTATTCTCTGTGGCAGAACCTGCATTTTCCACACATCACATCAAACATGGAAAAAGCAAAAACCGAACAAAGAGACTTCCTGATTCAGGTACTGTGCACAATCTTTGTATGCTATATATGTAACGGAGTTTCTGTGTCATCTCTGTATTTGCGGATCAAAACTTTGGTAACAAAAACATTTTGTTAGAAAAATATGGCCTCAGTCAATATTCAGAGGTTCTTAACAAATTCTGGGAACCCATATGACTGATTTTGCAAACATTAGATTCAGTGAATGGCCCAAAAAATGCAGGTCATTATTACAGTGATGGAGGTATGGAAGAGAAGAGATGGTACAAGAGCCAGACAGTGGCTGCTAACAGGACCAGCTGAACTCCTGGCAGCCACTCAACAGAACATGCTGAAGCAAAATAAAAAGAGGGGCCTGCACACTCAATGCCTTTCATCTTCTCAATGAATAACCCAGCTTGCAGGAACCATCTTAAAGCAGTGCTCTTTTACCTGCTCTCACACTTACTCTAGGAGGAAAGAAAAGCAGTGAATACAAAATATTAGGACTAATGATATGCATCACCCCTAACCACTTAACTGAGTGTAAAAGAGACCTGACACATCAAAAAAAATATTGTAATGCTGGTAAAAATATCTGGATAAAAAAAATCAGTGTCAATACAGGAAAGAAAAGTTTGTGTAAGCTATTTATACTATGCACATCTCTAATTCAGACTGAAAAGAATGCACTTGTTTCTTCTGTGTCCCACAAGAAAGTATGACACAGAGAGAAACTTCAGGTAATTAAAAGAAATTCAAACTATTCCAGTAAAATCTCAGACGTGATGGCAGAGCGTGAGAGAGAGGAGAGATTTATCCCTTCACGGCCTTTTGACACTAAATTAAACTGTTGGGTCCATTCCCTGTGCCAGCTAGTTATCTTTCCAGGCTAATTTAACACTATAATTTACATTCCATATAAAATATGTCCCGATATGGCACTGTCATGGCAGTACATCATTTTCAGCGAGTACGCCGGTTTCAGCGAAAAGGACAGAATTAGATCATATTCATGATGCAATTAAACACTTCAGTGGGAATCAATGTAAAACTGATGAGCCCTGAAAACAATGCATATGGCTGAGAACATTAGAACACATTACCTTCCCCTGGATCCCCTCCATAGACGCAATTTAAACCCCTCCACTAACACTCTTGGCTGCCATCACCACCGCCTCATAACACGCAGCCATAATAAATGAATTTTTCACAAAATTATTCAACTACTAAATTGCCCATGGTAACTGAATATCAGATGAAAGTGATGTGAATTATTAAGTAGAGATACTGTTTGTTCTCATCCAGAGTATAATAATCACCCAAATGGGGAAAGGAGAATAAGAGAGAGAGAAGTGCAATGGGAATGTTTTATAATAAATACTGCCATTGATGTAGAGTCAAGGAGAAGCTAGTCTGCAGCCTCAGTTGCCTGCTGAGATGATGGCATCGACCATTTCCCAACGGGAGGAAATGGGGGTTTCTTATGGTTTCTACTATGAGTAAATTACTCAGCTGAACCAAGATGTATTTGTATGATCCAGGATAATCTGTTTCGTAATCCCATGCCATTTTCTGTGTAAAAATATATATAAAAATACACAAAAAGTTGTGCTGTATACTATACACTCTAATTGAATCAAAATGCTTCAAAAGCTGCCAAAAAAAACTATTTTGATACTAACAGTATTGCAAACTTGGTTTTTTTGGGTTATCTAAAAGCTGAATAACAATTTATTTTCTTCATGCTTGTGAATCTTCATAGAGTGCTTTATATATTTCTGCATAAATGGACCTGAAATGTCATTAAAAAAAAAAGCCTGTTTGAAGTTAAAGAGGTAATAGAAGTCAGGCGTTTCAAGTAAGAGGATGGTCAGGTGTGAATTAAGAAAGCCCAAGCAATGTTTCAAGAATGTTTTTTACTATCAAGGACTGGTTTATGTGCCATGCCTTCTTGAGTTCTCCCTGCTCACCAGGAATAGGTTATACAAACCCATTCTGAAATAATTTGGTCTCCAACAAAGCCACATTTAGGCAGATGATATACAAATAGAAGAATTCAACAGCACCCATATGTACATTTTGGACATTTAATTCCAGATGTAGTCCCCCTTTGCTTGTATAATAACCTCCACTCTCCTAGGAAGGCTTTCCAACAGACTTTGGTGCATTGCTGTGGGAATTTGCCCATTTAGTCACAAGAGCATCCATGAAGTCAGACACAAGTGAGGTCAGACAAGGAGTCTTCTGTTTGCAGTCAATGTTCAGGTTCATCCCAAATGTGTTCAGTGGGGTTGAGGTCAGGGCTCTGTGCAGGCTTCCATTCTTCCACTACAACCTTGGCAAACCTTCAAGCACCTCACTGTGTGAGTTTCACAGGGACACTGTGACGCTGGAACATGGAGAGTTAAACCAGTGTTGCTGGAGAGGTTGGCTGCTGTCTTGTTCCAACCACACTTTGTATTTTTTTACACTTCCCCATACTTTAACCTCTTCAGCCTGTTTTGCACAGTGTTTTACTGCACATATATACACTTTATTATTGATTATAGTCCATTTGTTGAAAAGAGGCCACCACAATTTATTACCAAACTGCCCAGATGTTATCTGATTGTAGAACATCTTCAGCAAAGCAATGACAGACATGATACCACATGCTGTGTTGTCACATGCTGTGTTGTCCACTTATAACAGAGTTTCACAAAATAGGCATCACAATCCCACATGGGGTCACATGATTTACAAATGCCAGACTCACAATCTTTTGTTTCCTTCATTTATTACAAATATTACTCTCTCTGGGCGATATCGCTAAACATTTTCAGTACAACTTGAAGGAAATTAATTTTTTGACTCTGACATGCCGTCCAATGAATGTCATATGTAAATCTTCTGGATGTATGCAAAATATTCAGCAAGTGTGTGAACATGCTGATCATGGCAAGAAGAAACAAGACCCCTCTGAATTGCATCACACTGTGTCACACCACGACATGTTGGGTTTTCCTAGAACATACCAATTCCCACTAGGCTATTTGTTTAGCACAGCTACACCATGCCCAAATAACAACTCAGTGGGGCTGAAGTTACCCACTACACATCTATGATACTTTTACATTTACATTTAATGTGCTTACAGAAGCCTGTAGGTCAAACAACATTACTCTTAGGTGTTTTTATCTTGAATATCCAATACTTGAAGACTCATTTGTAAAATAGTGAACTTTAAATTGATTGGAAATGACCTTATAACGCTGCTGAGACTGAATAAATACAATTGCTTCTCGGGGCTCATGGCTGATATCCTGTCTTCTTAGTATGATGTAGAAATGCACAATAAAATACCAAATGTTCAGTTTTTATAGAAGTAACACTTTTTGGTGATTAACTAATCTTGTGAAACTCATTAGTACATCCTCGCTTTGGGATTGCTTCAGTAATGTTGGTTTTCTTTTGGAAAAAACAAATGTATATTGAAAACTGTTCTGCTTCTAATAAAAGATTTAAATGTTATAGTAATCCATTATTATAAATATAGTTGGGCTTAGGGTTAATAAATATTTTTTTTTCAACCTGTTGTGTCTTTTAGATAAGGACAGAGAAACTGGCCAAATAGTTAGGGACTTTTCAAACAACAGTTACTTAAAGCGTTTCAGAACTGCAGCATAATGCCATTAGTGATGCATGACCTGTGCCTTGCAGACTATGTAAATATGGCTGATTGTTCACCTTCCTGTTTGTGTTGCTCTCATCTAGTGTGGAGAGGAGCAGATCATCTGCTGTATGAGCATGTGAAAAAAAGAGTGCAACAACAAGTCATCTGAAGGTAAAAGGCAGGTAGGTGCAAAATGAGTCTTGAATTGTGAGTAAGAGACCTACTGCTGCTGATCTGAGAACAGTCATTAATAACCGTGAACTGAAACCCTTGTGGGTAGTCCAGCAAAATTTTTGGGGAACCATTTTGGGGGGGGATCAACAACTCTCAGTAATATTGTTCTGCATGATGACTGTGTGTTGAGAATCCACCACCCAAGTGATACATGAACAGGAATGGTATGACTGTCGTTCTCATCAATGGATGCACAGACAAAATTTGTACAGAAACATGTGAGACAAAGTCAGTAATTTTATAAAGAATAATACAAAGTAATCCATACAGAATAGATGTGATGCAAGCCAATGCAAAACTGAAATGTATTGTTTTCATCTAACAGCCCAGCTCAAAGTGTGTTGTTCCTCTTAACCTAATGTTTACAATTTTTTATTTACTAATGAACACAGCATGCTGTTTAACTGTTTACAGATAATGTTATTGCTTATTTTATAGAAGCTACAACTGTAGCTTGCTATCATGAAACAAGAAATTATAACCTTCTATTCTGAAAACTGTCCTGTGGTGAAAGACTTATTGACAGTTACAAAGCACGGACACATGACAGTCCATCCATAAATGTCTCCTAACAGAGAACTTCACCACAATGTTTATACATGTTCCTGTGTCAAATTAAAATGTCCAAATTCAATTATTACTAGCTTTAGATTATGTGTCCCATATACCAGGACAAGTCTGTGTGTATGAGTTACTGTAGAAAAGATAATGTATTAGAATGAGTGTATTAATATAACTCTATCTCTTTTGGTACAGCTGAAACTGCTCTCAGAGAAGTGCTGTGAAAGACAATTAATCCACAGCCTCTGATTTGAGAACTTAATAGGGCTGTGGTATAAATACATCCTATATATAGTATCTGATAAAGTAGCCACTTCATGTATATATCCAGTATAATCAATAAAAGCATATGCAACCACTACAGACATCAGATCGCAAACAAGCACACCTTGTGTGGAACTGAAGTACTCCAAGTCCAAAAGGGTAAAATTTAAATGTGTTTTGAGGGTAGGATGTGCGATTGAGCAATTTAGAATAATTTAGAATAATTTCTTCCAATGTGAGTTTCTCCTGACTCGTCTGTTGAAATAGTAATTACACTTAATGATGCTTTAAACTGTCCATCAGAGAGAAGGTGAGAGGAGGGGTCACTGTAAAGTGTTCCAGGGCCGCAGTATGTCAGGACAGATGCAAAAGGCTGCACTACAGAGGTGGCCAGTTCATCACACAAATATTTTTCCAGAAAATAAGAGTCATGGGACATAAGGTGCGCGCACACACACAAACACATACAGACACACACACACACACACACACACACTCTTTCTATCTCTCACACTCCATTATTTAAAAAAATTCTCAGCATACCGGAAGAAAGAAATAATTGAGATACAAGGGCACAAATGAGAAGAGTGTATAAAGGCTCTATCAAAGTAGAGACTGTACATACACACTAGCTGGTGACAACTAACAGAAAATTTAAAAGGTACAGGTGCAAAATATATAGATTGAATTTTTATCAGTTCAATAGTGTCAAATAAGAATATATGAAGACTTTCAAACTAAAATATTACAACTGATTATACACAGAGAACTGTAGAAAGGGTAATATCTGACAAGACTAATGTAAAGGTTACATTCATCAACATTCACGTTCTGTCTAAAAAATTGATTAAAAACACTGTCCTCAAAACACAAAATACATATCAATAAGATTTATGAGGCTTTTTTAACTCTGACAAATGATATGAATAACTTACAGATATATTGAATGATTATGTTATAAGGATAACAGACACAAAATTTATTTATGTTTTTATTGCTTACTTAACCTCATTTGTTGTGGTTTCTTTAAAAATATTTCATTGTTTCAAATGTATTCTGGAATAAGACTTTATTTCTGAGTGATTTTCAGAACAGTAGATCACGTATATTTGTGCTACTTTGTCCACATAAAAAAGGTTTTGGCATCAACGTACCTTACTTGATTTCTGTGGACTAAAAGAAACAAAGTTAACATGTATAAATGATGTGGTTTTTCCCTCCTTGAGATATTCATATGGGAAGAACCAAGTCAAGCCTGCATGTGCACCCTAGAGTGTGTTTGTGTAAATTACTCTCAATCACACCTCAGAGGACATGCAAGTAATGCTAATGCAAGTGTAAATAAGCGGTAACTGTGTAGCAAGTGTAATTTGTATTTATGCAAAGTGCTAGCAGAGAGAAATATAGTATAGTAAAATTGAACCTCACACTTGGGATTAGGTCGCTTCCCTGCATCTTGTTGACAAGTCTCTTCTAGGATATTTTGCTGGCAAACTGACGAAGAAACAAAATAAATCACTCCCAAAACTGCTACTGCTGTTCCAAAGACCATCACCTGACAATGTCAATACTGATGAGTAATAGCAGTATTCTATATGATTGCCTTTTTTCTCTCACTTCATGTTTTCTTTTACACCCCTCCTGTGGTCCAATCAGCACAAGGGCTAGAACAAAAGAGGCATTGTCTCTTTAACCAAGGGCAGCAGTGTATCACCGTTTCCTTCCACTGGTACTCCACTTTATTAGCAACACTGCACACCACTGTTTATACTAGTGGGTATTCCGTGTTTGCTGGAACAATTACAGTATGACAAATGGCCCATCAAGGCCATCTATCAGAGGCTGGTCGACAGGAATCCTATAAGGAAGGCGGCCATTTGTCCCCCTGCTTGCCTTCTCTGGGGTGCCATGCTTCAGTATCCATGACAACATGCAAGCCACTCAGCCTGCAATGAGAGCTGGCAACCCAGGAGCAGCTCTAGAAATTAGCCTTTGACACTCTCCTCCTTTTAGTCCATCCCTTCCAAAAACACACACACACACCATTCACAGGGATGTGCACAACCTTGCCCCGATTTTCCAGGCCATACAATGGAAGGAACACATGACTCCTGTAATGGCAAAGATCTCCTGCCGGACCTTATCTGAGGAATTAGAGCATGACCAAACGTGAGAGCAAGATAGACGATGGCCACTGCTTATAACCTATTAGTATCAACTCTATCACGATACTACTACTGCACATTCCCTTGGAAAAGAACCATGTCCACACATCTTCAGGAAACAAGACTGACATTTTATTGAGCTTTTCTTGCGCTCTATATTAAATACTGGGAATGTATTTGTTTTGCATCCAGGCCTGCAGTTGTTCATTATACTTCACCTTTTGGATTATTGAAACAGGGAACTCTGGGGTATTGAGAAGGAACCAAATTGCTTGGGACTTCTGAGTCCTCACTGGTGGAATGGATTACAGAGCTTTAATAAAGGGGTTGGGGCTAAAAAATGAGAGCTGGCAGTAGAGATAGAAAATAATAAAAAGAATTGCGAGGTTTGATTTAAAGCTCACTGAATCTAAACATATTACAGCAAAGTGAACAGCCTGGTTTATGAAAAATAATAACAAAAGCAGACACAACAAGGGTGTCAATATTTATGGAGCAGATGGAGATGACCAGGATAACTGGAAGGAACCAGGTTGTGACCACTAGCTTGATTAAGGGCTAAGATACAATACAGATAAAATACAAATCATGTTTCACATATCATGAATAGTTCTTTTCTTAACATATTCTTTAATATGACCACTAAAAATTTTCTTATTAAAAAATTACAAAAGGTGTGTGAGACAGGGAAAAACTAGGAGAAGATAGGAAGTAGAAGATCTCAGTTCAGTGAAAATCATTTAGGAGCCTGGTGTGGAAGCTTCAGAAGTAGCACTTCAACATCTATAACCTACTTGTCAACCCATGCAGCAGCAGCTTTTACATTCATGTGGCGGTGTCTCTGTCTCAGCAGTTGGAGAGCCGACAGTTTTGCCAAGCTTCCCAATCCCCCTTAACGTTGTCTAATTTAATAAACACAATTCTGATCAGCTGCCATAGACAGAGAATTCTCACAGAGGACTAAATGCTGTTTAATTTGTCATTTATATTCTGAATTCTTCTGAGGGATTGTGAGTAAGAGACCTACCGCTGCTGATCTGAGAACAGTCATGTTTTCCCTGTTTACAGGGCTCAATGTAGGATTGGGAGTACAGAAGCTGTCTGTACAACAGCAATTCAATGCAATTCCAGCTGAAAGATGAGACGAATCAAGAGCTCAGTGTGTAGTACTGTATTAATTCAACAAGAGAGAAAGTGAGTTTACAGAAAGCAAATAATACAGTGTGAACATGATTATGGGATTGGAGTGCTACTGGAGAAGACGTTTAAATAAGATCACAGTTTGCACAGGGAATGTTACACAAGGTTGGGAAATTGTAGAATATAGCATAGTGGAAGCACTCAGACAAAAAAAACACAAGAAAAAAAATTCAACAAATTGAAACATTCACATAAACTGATCAACAGTAACATAATATAGATACGTGACTGAATAAAAGAGAACTCAAAGACCACCACTCGGTGTCAACATCAAACTGAGGCAACACATGTACTCAGAAAGTGAATATGCAGACCTACTACTTCTATCTCCACTGCTTTTGCATACAAACAGACACGGACACATGCACAGAGACACTGAAAGGCATTCGCCTTGATTTAAAGGTCATTAGGTTTTAATTGCATTGCTAATTCCCTTTGGGGATAAGAAGTGGCACAGTAGAGTGGGGCAGGGGGCAGTGAGGTTTCAGGAGTAGCTGGGGTTGGTCAGGGGGGCCTTTAAGGGGCTTTGGAGATTGGTGGAAAGGGTGTGAAAATGGGGTCTGGGGATCTCATTGAACTGCTATGCTCCAGTCAATCAAGCAGCATTGCCCAGAAAGAGAACTACACATTATTGAATTCAACAGGCTCAGATAGTGCCAATGTCCTCATTCTATTATAAACCTTTTATTTACTTTCTCACCAACCACCAAGTCTGTTTTGTGCTTGCTTTATACTGCCAGATACAACAATTACAGATTAGTGAAGCCCTTCTCCCATTTCAACAAAGGTTAATAAAAAGCGACAGGGCTAAGTTTACTCTGATTAAGAATGCTGAGAGATATTAGAGCATTTTGTTACATCAGATCATTATTGGATTAAACAGCACACACATAACAATGAAATTTTCATTTTCCATTTACACCATGCAGACACAGCACTAGTTTTGCAAGTGCACTTGTCAGAAAAAAGGCATTGTAATAAGCACATCATTTTTTCCTCCTTCCCCATCATGTCTCCTTCAGTCTGGCACAACATGTTAAGAAGCTACAAGTAGCGGTGGAATTGGCTCTTTACTGCTTTGCTGTATGAGGAGAAATAAATATTAGTCCTGATTGAGCCAAATCAGAAACTTTTTATAAGTATTAAAATGTAAAAAATGTTAAAAATAAATAAATAAATAAATAAATAAATAAAGCAAAGCTAAGTTTTGAGTTTGATATGCTGCTTACTGCCTACTCTGTATGCTCATACAAACGGCTATAAAAGGAAATGAAAAATGAATAGCAGATCTCCATTAAAGGCTTATTATTTATGTCAAATACCAATGCACCACTACATAATGATGAAAGGAAGTTCAATAAGCTAAATATGAATGCAAACTATAAGTCAGAAATCAGCCGGCTGAGGCTAAATGTCCACCACCTGTTCTTCACCTTTCACAGACCATAATCATATGTCGAAAATGTATCCACAGGAATAGCTGAACCAATTCACTTACTGTACTAATACATTTTCATATTTTGATCAGTTATAATAATTGCAAAAAAATTCTGTCATAAAAGGAAGCAAAGGAATGAACAGTCAGCAATTTAGGTTTAAAAAAGGAAAATATTTCCTAGCATCCTGCCTGTTTTCAACTGATAAGGTACCTAAATAATTTTTATTTTAAGACATGTGAACATTAAAGCTAATGTAGTGTCACCACATCATCCTACACTGAAAATACTTCTTAGACCATAAGAGTCCGGAGTCTAATGTTACATCTCCCACACAAAGAACATGTAGCTGAGGTACTGTTATTACTGCCTGGGTCACCATGTCTCAGCCATAACCTGTTCTTTACCACCAAACAGCTACCCATTAACACAACACCCTTTTACTGACCTCTGCTTTTATTTCACTGTATCTCATCTTTCAGGTGATAATCAAACAGAAATGTTCATTTTTCCTCAGTAAGTTCACATCTACATACTCTGAATGGAGATTCTCTAGGAGAGTTAATCCTGCTGTCCACAAGAGGAACAGTATTTGGCTTCAATTAGAACCTCTCCTGGGGTATTCTCCCCTGTCCCATTACCTACCATAAATCCAAATGCTTTACGATAAGGTGTATAAAATGAGTCATCCATCTGGACAGTAAATAAGACGTTGTCAGTGGCATGACGCCAAGCCCGGATCACAGCACTTCCTCTTTGGATGTACTCTCAACAGGCTCCATGTCTATTGAAACAGAGCTAAAAGGCTTATGATAAAAAAAAAAAGCAAGTGCATACCACATCCCTCTGAGAGCTTCTGGAACATCTATATAAAAATACACACAGCAGGGTATTCAAATGTGCAATCACTCCTCATCTTCAGACGTCTAACATGACCCTGGCTGTTTTGTGGTATTTGGCTATCAATGACTCCCTCTATCTTGATTGGATCTCACTCCTATCTGAAGATGATGAAAGGTATGGTATGGTTTTCTTTGAGTGATGAGCTGTCTTGTTTTTGTGCCTCACATACCTTTTAAAATTATACACAAAAATTGTACCTACCTTCTCAGACAATAACACATTCTGCCACATGGTTTGGAGTGACTGCCTGTATATTTTGGGCAAATTTGGGCAAGCTTGGATTTTTTCACCCTACCCCATATCTGAGACATGTGAAGAATACAAGGCATCATTGTCACATGCAGGGAATAACCAGGACTTGCCAGATATTCCTGTAGCTCCTGTAACGTTGCTGTAGGTCTCTTGGCAGCCTCCCTGACAAGTTTTCTTCTTGTGCTTTTGTTAAATTTGAAGGGATGTCCTGTTCTTGATAATGTCACTGCTGCTCCATTTTCTCCACTTACTGATGGTTTTCACAGAGTTCTGTGGTACATCTAATGTTTTGGAAATTCTTTTGCACCCTCCATTGATTGATCACTTTCAAAAATTGGATGGTCTTTGCAGACCATGGCTTTTCAAGAACATCCTACAGATACACCTGCTCTTTATTTGGGGTTAATAAGGATCATATCACTGGTGACAACTGTATGATAATTACCTTTGAACATGAGCTTGAATGTGATTGGTCAGTTCTGAACACAAAAAGGTGTGCACACATATGCAACCAGATTATTGGAATTGTTTTATCTTATTTTATAGAAAACATATGTTTTTGTTACATCTATTTGTTTTTAACTTCAATTTTCTTGGTTGTTATATATCACATTATAGATTACATGATTTATCATGGTTTCATTTCATCTACTGAAAACATTTTAGAATACTGAAATTATTATTCTTTAATAAACAAATGATTACAAAAGTATTTGACTAATTTGGATTACAATATCATTTTTGTCCTATTTATGTGGAGTGGACACATACCATGTAGTGAAGAAAGATTAAAATAATCTGTCCAAAAAGCATACACAGATATACTAAACATATCAGTATATCAGTAATTCTTACAATTTTCGTGTTTATTTTGACATTACAAACTTTTGCAATAGTAATAGTAATAATAACAATAGTAATGAACAATAGTAATAAACCAATATATTGAGAAATGCGTTTGGTTTATGGATAATTTTTATCAGCCACTCTTAAAAAGACCACACTGCATCTTTTACATGCAAATTTCTCAGCATTTGCATCTCTTTATTACCTTATAGGAAGCAAAAATGAAGATGTAATATTCTTACAGTTTTATGTGTTTCTGTGACTCATATGCTGTTGCAATGTAATTTGCCCATGCATTAAGTATAATGAACCACTCACAGTCCTTTTTCTACTTTCCCTAACTTTATTACATGATGCAATCCTAAGGAACTGGGAGTCAATCAGAAGAGGAGTTGTTTTGGCCCTGAAGCCTCAGACAGCCTGAGGTTATCTCCCTGTTGTAGACCACAGGCCCCTGGCAGTCGTGCCATGAACAGCTACCAGGTTCTCAAAGTGAACTCCTTCCACATGGCTATAACTCCTAATACAAGCTAATAACTGTGAATATTTTGTTTGCACTGAATCTCTGAAATGTTTCACATCACAAAATGACTCTCTGGAGTACTACATATCAAAGAGGCCCAAGCCAAAACTCTTGTGTCTAACTGTGTTGAAGGGTTCTGGGGAAGATACTAATTACACTAACTCTGTTATTAATTCTTTACTGAAAAGTGTGCAAAAAAAACAGTGCATGTGTAATACGTTTGAGGCATTCTTATTCATTCAATTTTTTTAAATAAAAAAAACAAAATAGATTTTGTTGGAAAGATGTGGCATGAGAGTGACAATAAGAACTTTGCTGAGGGTGAATTGTTCCAAAGAACACAACTGAGAAACAGTGTCACAATGTAGATTTGTCTTAGTGAAAATCAAATGCACTTGAGAAAGCACATAAGCAACTGAAAAACCAGAGGGGGGCACCATCTCCACAAACCTGTACTGCATCATCATTATGGCCACTGAGTTGGTAGAATGAAAGCCATTCCACTTCATAGTTTCTTCTATTTTTAAATTTACAAAGAGGTGAACGTGAGAAATTCACTAGATATGATTTATAACCTTGTCAGTTGATTAAGTCAATCAAAACAGCCCAATGCAAGTAGCTGTACTTTTATTTCCGTTATATTTTCTCTAGAAAAATGACTTAAATAGCTTTTCTGCCTAATGTCACTGACAATCCTGGTTAATTACCCAAAGTGAGTTTCAAACAACTTTGAAATAAGTGTGTAGCACACTGTACATATTTATTATTTCTGCATGCATGGGGAAAGTGGTGTTCTGATTTATTGCAGCACTTTGTTAAAAGTAGGGCACTTTAACAAAATGACAAAGTTCTGAGAAAGAAGCAAGAAAGGCTTATTTATTTACAGGCAAAAAATGAGCAAGGAGAAAGAAAGGAGAGAGACACCCCAACCAACGACATGATGCATAGACACAAACTACCTGTGATGGTCTGGCAATTGTCCTTCTAATCCAACATGTATGAGATACATTTTCAAGTTTTTCAGTAAGTGGGTCAAAGGAAAAGAGAGTTAGAGGTAAAGAAATAAAAGGAGAGAAAGCCACAGCACACAGAGCTCCCAAGCCTGGGGTCCACCACAACCCGGACCAGGATAAGGTGTTAACAGAAGATGAATGAACGAATTAATAAACTGAAGTGATGTGTAAATCTTTAATTAATAAATATGTCATCATTTGCAATTGCCATATATAATTATAAGAGAGATGAAACACTTCAGGGTGTTCAATTCGTCAGGGTGCTCTCACACCACCTCGTCAATGATAAGTTTTCTGTAAAAGCCCGTCCCATCAAGTTTTATTACGAGGTATCATGGTGACTTTGCTTAATAACAGTTTATTAGCAGATTCTCTAATTAACTGGAAGTGAATTGGATAAGTTTAAAGATGACAGTTCTGTACATATGAAAATAGAACATTTTCACACAATTACTGTAGTCACCTCAAGGTCTTCATCATCAGCAGTACTGAAGCACACATGTTCAAATCATTCCAATATGAATAGGTGTGTTTACTCAGTAAACTCATAACTAACACAGGACCTATAGTAGTGGTGATGGAGACGGGGAACCAGTTTATGACTCTCTCATTATTTAAAGTTACAGCATCCCACTGGTCTAGTGAAAATTTGATGGCAGCATTAAAATGCCTGTTACTAGCTCCTCATGGCTATGTACATACAACATAAACATGAGTTAATGGAAAAATTGCTAAATATATAATTTACAGAAAATATGATAATACAAATACTAACAAAGCACAAGGGAACCATAAGCCTATATATTTGGAATTCTCTGGTACCCATGTCCAATAGAGACAGAACACCCAAACACAAACATTCATTGAACAGTAATTTCTCCCAGGCTTAATTTAGTACTTTCTAGAAAGCAATGTTGTGTCCTCAGCACTAAAGCTGAGGAATGCCATGGTCATTTCCTGTCTGGAACTCTGCATACAGTAGAAAGACAAACAGTCCTGTAAATAAAGACTCATGTCCAGAAACTGTCTTGTCTACGACGTGCTTATTGACCGTAGTCAGATGCTCTGCTGATTAAAAATTGATTCCTTTTGAAAAAATCTAATCAACAGAAAAGGATTCTTTCATACGTGGAGGCGCAGCTGCTGACATAGGAGGGAGCAGACCTGTTATTAACCCCTACCCTTCTGTGTGCATCCTTGCAAAGCCTGCACACACAGTCGTGCAAACATACATGCGTGTGCTGCCTCATGGCCCAGGGCCAGACACAGGCCCAGACACCCTGAATTATTCAGCAGTCTGGGAGAAAGCTACAGCTACCCTGTTGTTGGTTTATGCATGAAGGAGGCAGGGGCCACTAACCATACTGGACTGTCCAGGCCTTGGGAGTCAGGTGACCTAGTGGCCCAAGGGAATGGGGGAAGAACATATATGGTTAGGTTAGGTGGTGGTGGAGCAGAGGTAGAAGTAGAGCTGGTCATTCACACCAGACTAGTGGACTGAGGAGATGTGAGACTGAATTCATCAGCAATGTAGTCAGGGTCACGGCAGGTTAATGATGTCACATGTCTAGACGGATTCTCCTCTTGCCCTCTGGACAGCCAGCTGAGAATAAAACGTAAATGCTGGGGCTATTGACCACAGTCAGATACTCCTAATACCTTACATACCATGACAATTTTTTTCAGCCAATGATTCAGATTCAGATTCAGATTGGACAGATTCAATGGTCAGGATTTTTATATTTTTACTTAAAGTTTGTAAAGGCCTGACTAGATTTTTTTTTTTTTTTCATTGTTAAATTATTTTAGTGGTTGACATAAAGAGCAATTCATTCAGAGTAGCGAGGAAAAGATCCTCCAGTCAGTGACTGCAAGTTCAAGATTCTGGTGTGGTCAAGAAAGGTTTTAATCTTCGAAGATAAAATAAAAAAATAAATTCTTATCTTCAAGCTTAACACATTTACGTGTATAATTTGTGTACAGAGGAACACTGTTTAGCACAATTTTGTGTCAGAAACAATACCAGTCCATGTTCCACTCACATTCACAGGCACAATCTAGCCCTCTCACTCACCTCTCTGGGTCTCAACACCGTCCAAGGTTCATATTTAAGCACAGAATAAATTACTACTTGCAGGGTTGCCTTTAATATGTTAAAAACCAAAAGAGTCAAAAGCTTCGCCCACACGACAGCCTGTGATTAAAGCCTCTTCATCCAACACTCAACACTCAACCCATTATCATTACACAGACAATTACTGCTCCACCAGGGCCACTGCAACCACCCCAGTGCGTTTCGTAATCATGGCATTCTTCCTGGAAAAATGGGGGTAAGGGGGGGAGGAAACAGTTAGCTGATGGCAACAGATTTATTGTCATGAGACCCTTCACCTTGGTGATCTTAGACCAAAACCTTCAACCCAAGCTCAAGGGGACAACATGCTGCAAACAGAGAAGCTAAAAATGCACTGCAAGTGTTAGACGACCATCTTTGGCTTGAGGGCAAGAAAGACTGATAACTTGTAAGGACACGAGTAATAATCGGACACCTCTTTTAAATGAGGCTTAATTCAAA
>JAOTRN010000031.1:552400-567251 GCA_028566695.1 Bagroides melapterus
TCACATCTGAGTGACGTCATCAAGTCCTCCCAAACCTGATAAGAAAGCCATTTCATTCATAAGATAGCTGCCATGGAGCAAATGTATTGAAGTCAGTTGAAGTAAAAAAAAATTATGCAGCAACATTCAGGTGCAAGTTTCTGCCCTTTTAAAATAGTGCATGTCTTATGAGTCAGAGGAATAACACTGATTTTGGCCTCAGATTAATTGCACCCACGCACACTAACTCCCAGCACCCACTCCCTCCACTCTGGCAACTGTGTATGTTCCAAGAGGAAATGCTTCATTTGCATCTGATGGCGGGTGCTATAACTGTTAAGGTCAACACTCTGCTGCATCTGAGCCAAAACCAAGGGCAGGTGGCCCGGTCAGGGAGAGGATATACAAACCCACTTTCGCAAAATGTAATTTCCTCATCTAATTCCAACAAGGTGACTGTGCATCTCTCTCAAACATCAGCACTTACGCCAATCAAAATAACTTTGTCAGTGACCAGGGGAGAACAAGATGAGATTCAGCATGAGATTCAAGCTGAAAAACACAAATATATTCAAATGTGGAAAATATTTTCAAACAGTATAAATCACACTGGTTTGGGATTTCACCCAGCACTGGTATGCATGAGTCCTTGAAAGTGAGGCAGCTGAGTAAGCACATAACTAATATGAGTACAAGTGTTGACACGAAAGGGACGAAAGTGAATAGGAAACAAAATACATACAATCCTAGGAACACACAAAGAAAAGGAGAGTGTCAAGTCACACATCATTCACAATAGGTCTAGTACAATATCAGAATATGAAATAATTTCCACCCACTTCCACAAGCAAAGGTTAAACCAGAGATCAGACTTACAAAAAAAGAGCAGGTTGCAGAAAGCACAGACTCTTGCAACACTGGAAAATTGGAGCTGCTGATAGTATTTCAGAGAGACCTGGTCAGACTATTAACAGTCCTAGAAATGGAACAGAGCTCCTCAGATGGCTGTTATGAAATGAATACAGAGGTGATGAGTATACGCTCAGATAAAGCCTCCTCTTGTGGCACTTTGATCATTAATATGACAGAGCTCAAGGACAGTGTAGAGAGCACTGCAGGAGATGCAAGAACATGCGGTTTCATCAAAGCTCACATACATTTACATATACACCAACCATCTTATAGTGCAGAGAAAAATGACAAATTCAATCAATAACACCACAACAACATCAAGTAACCTAGGAGGTTTCACGCATTATCACTTTTAGTGTCAACTGAGTAAACAACCAACTTTCAAAACAAACCATAAAGATTTTGTAGGAAAAAGGTAACTGAGTTATAGGAAAAGGCAATACACAAAAACCTTTGCCTACAAACTGTTAAGATTTAGAAGGCAAATTGAATTTTCCTCAAACTCAGTTTAAACACATTGATTTTACACCGCAGCTCATGTACTACAGTTATTAGCTATACCATTAGTGGCCCTCCCTCTGTTATAACCAGTTAAGTATAATGAGCAAGTATAAAATTAGGCCACAGTGAGGAGTAGTGGTGAAGGTTGTTCAGTAGTGATGGAGACATTTTGATTCAGTTTCTGAAAGGAAGCCTCTAAAGCTGACCCTTTAGAAAGGTGTTTAAAAAGGCAGCTTAGATTCACGTTGATTTGTATTCTGCATTACTTTTACTAAAACAACTGGCAAACGAATAGAAGCACACCACCAATCTAACAGTCACTCCACACGTTAAGAAAATGGCCTCTTCCCATGGGCTATGTAGATATCTACAAAACACAATGTCTATGGTAGTATTTTTCTTCTAGCTATTTAGTCGGTTGAATCCATAAATATTTTAATATATAAAATATATACAAAGTTTTTTTATATTCAAAAAGTCACCAAAGGCTGCTGCCAGGACAGAAGGCCCCACAGAAACTGATACAAAAATTTCATTTGATCATGCTCCTGAACAGGGCACTCATGCTGGATCCCGCTGTATCTCCTACATCTTTGTGTAAATGTACTAAGACTACATGCTAGTTCCATTTTCCAGCTTAAAAAAAACAACACTCAACACTCACTGCTGATTTTGTACTAAATTGTTTGAGTTTAAAAAGTCTCATCCCACAGGGACTTTCTAGTCCCTACAGTGAAGCCATGGGTAACCCGAAAGACAGTTTTGAGTCTGCTTCTGCTCAAGAGGGAGCGACAGAGGGAGTGAAGAGCAGGGCCCCCAAGTGAGATGCTGTGATGACACTCACCCTCGTGTTTACACCCCACTGCTTGAGCCTCAGGGGGAAAGAGGAAAAAAGTGCTTCCCATCTTCAGCAAGGCCTACCACACTGTTTTAGCTAAACCTGCTGCTCACTGTGGCATGCACACAAGAGAGAGAGCAAGAGAAAGAGAGTGCAAGAGAGCAAAAGAAAGCAAGAGCAGAGAGAGGAAGTGGTAGAGAGAAAGAATGAGAAAGCAAGGGGGTCCCCAGAGGGCTGAACAATCAGACAATTTCAAGATCACAAAGCGTTAAACCAATCCCGGCAGGGTACACTAATTAAACAGCCGAGCCCGGCACCACCAACCAATCCCCACAGAGCAATTAAATCCATCCCCTCTAAAACACTGCGGAACCTGTCTGGGGAAAACTGCAAAGGAGAGAGAGGGAGAAAGATAGAGGAAGAAAAAAAAACAAAATTCATCTGGAAAAAGAGAAGGATGCATTATACTATAAAAGGATTTGAATAGAAACATTTCACTTCACTGTTTCAGACTGCTTTTTATTTTTTATTCAAATTATCCAAGTCCAAAATGCCTAAACAATCATTTTTTTGTATAAGAGGGGTAAGGACATCACACTGCAAAACAAAGATTTAACTGATTATCCAAAAATACACATTATGTTGTAAAATAACCCACAAGACATAGACTGAAAGCAGTGCATTAGCCCCAAACTCTCTCTGTAAAAAGCAATAACAGTGTAGAGAACAGAGACAGCACGCATCTATTGTTCTTTTGTTTACTAATTAATATCTATTGGTATAGATAATGGTTTTGACAATGTTTACCTAACCACAGATCTCTGTTCATTAATTCTACCTTACGATTAATATTCAACCTTGCAGGTAGATGGACTGATTGATAAGAATATGATTATGATATTGAGAATGTGATAATTGATGATGGAAACTGATAGTGAGTGACTATTTTTTGTACCAAGAAATTGCTGCTCCCAGATATACCTGAGGCATAGCTGTGTTCACTTTTTCACTTTTTCCTTAAAAGTCCTCTCCATCACATATTACCAGTTAGAGTCTATGATGTTTTAATGATATTTATAATACTACTTAAAAACCAACTCTTCTCATTATTGTTAGACAGCAACTATAACTTTCTCCACATAATTTGGAAGAATCAACTTTATCGCAAGTCTTTCACACTAATGTTAGATCTTAGTTTTACACACTTTATTGTTTATACATTTTTATAAGTTTTAGGAAAGTTATAGGAAAATAGACAAAAAATATTCTATTTCAATACACAACAAGGGTCACGTAATTTAGGTTTACTAAAAGAATGGCAGCAAAGAGTAGAAGAAAATTCTGCATAAATATTAGTTAAGTGATTGATTTAATGTCTACAAATTAGAAATTAATTATTTAGCAGAGGAATTAAGTCAAAGTGAAACATTTGGTAACAAAAACATATTGTAACACCCAGTCTGCTATTTATTGACTCTGTATTACAGAAATACTGAAGACGACTGAGATTACCGTGGTGTAATTAATCAAGTGTATTTTCTTCTGTTTATTGATGCTATATTGTTGTATCTAGTCATAATAGCCATTAGAAGTAATACAATAAAATAAAATAATGTCAAGCTTTCATACACCTGCTGAAAATGAATAGTAAATAGTGAATAGGTATGAGAACAAACCTCAGAGGTCTGCAATATGTGTGCTTCTTAACTACTGAACAATTAATAGTACTTCTGGTAGTGCTGTTCACTTCTACCATATTCCCTGATAAGACACAAAAACAACAAAATAAATTCACAAATAAATCTATATGGTCTATAATCAGATCTGGTGTTATCAGTTGAAATTGGGAAATTGTAATGTTCTCATACTGCATGCTTAATGGACGCATTCATATGTTACAATGATGCTGAATAAAGGACAAATAAAGAAAAAGAAAAAAGGCTGAGAATATTATTAGTATCTCTAATAACTTAAACGCATAAAGAAAATGACCGTATAATAAAAAATCTAGGCTGTGCTCAAATGAATGCTTCACTGATCTATTTTATGAGCGATAAGCATAAAATCACAAATTTGCATTCAAATACAAATACTATCTTCACTGCATAGATGCAGACAAAACACTATGTGTGCACACACACAATCAAGGGGTCTCCTTTTATTCCTGAAGGGCAGAATGGACAATAGGGAACTGAATTACATCAACAGAAGCACTGCCTGATATGAGATGGGCAGACAGCAGAGCGGGAGAATGGGGGAAGACAGAGAAAGAAGAATGGACGGATTCAATAAAGGCTCTCTAAAAAGCAAAAGAAAGAGGGGTGCTCAAAATTTCTGCCATCAGACAGGCAAAACAAATAAAGAGGGCTGCCTTACTGGTACACAGCTCAATATGGCCCATCGGGCCAAGCTCTGGCTGCGAACAGGAAAGAGGACACACAGCTTAATGCTCATACAGATGAGCCATTAGCTATCTCAGAGGTTTACAGAGACCACTGTTGGGTTGAAGAAGATGAGAAAAGCCAAGGCTCTTTCTCCTCTGAACTAATGCATCCCCAAAGTTTTGTTAAAGCATCGTTATTTACTTCAGCACTGAGCCCATAGTCATCCCCAGGAGCGTCAGAGAACAAGGTATTAATATGAAAATGCTGAGAGTTATTGCCATGAAGGACTGTGGTGCTTTAGTGCAGATCAATAGTGAAAAATTGAGGATCTATCCATTTGGGACATTGTTAGAGATTTTTTGAATGGGGATCCAACTTAAGCTGTAGGCATGCATCATGCTTATGCATCAAGTGCAGTGGTAAGCCAATGCTGTGGTAATGTTCTCTTTTTCTCTCTCTCTCTCTCTCTCTCTCTCTGCCTCACTCACACACACTCACACAAACACACACACACATACCAAGGGTCAGTTCTGAAGCATGAAGGTCAACATAATGCTTCATCAGCTCAGACTTTCCTGCTTGTGCTTCTTGTCTGGGCCATGTTGCTTCAGTTCAACACAGACAAACAGTCTGCTAATGCACCTGCAGATCATGTCAACCATGTTAGAGAGTGGATTTCTTTGTGTGGTGCATAAAATCATCATTATAAAAAAAAAAAAGAGCACTGGCGTATCAAAGCAGCCATGTTTATCCTGGAACACTTGGTGTGAATGGAAGAAAATGACTCTGGACAGGTATGAAAAAATCAATCCCCTGGAGGGTCACGGTGATTAAGTTGATGTTTTATGACAGAACTGTTCTCTCCTCTATGAATAGTTGCCCATCACAGCATTAAAAAATACAGTTTATCACTCCACACCTCATGCTGAATATCCGTTTTGAAGTCTCAAGCCCAAAATCTAGCAAGGAAGGTTAACCTGCTTAAAGCTTGAGTCAGTTTCACTTCTTCCCTAATGTTATCAGCAAAGCTGAAGAATGTGACTTCTGGACCGCACAACTCAATTCACCACAATGTCAAGGATTTTTTTCTTCCTCACGAGATTTAGAGCAAGGAAGAGGGTCTGTAATCATACAAGCATGATGGATATGAAATTGTCCTACATAGCACACATCTGCAGATTAAAGCATCAACAGATAAGAATCTCTGATCTGTATTTTGACAATCAGACATGCTAACCCATTCACTATTATGTAGTTATAATTAATAATATATGTGGATAATCTGTGATTGGTTGCAGGGCCTGACTTCTGTGCATTAGTGTGTGAATTCTCAGAGGTGCTGTTATGGAGCTGGTTCATCCTTCAAGACGTTCCTTCCATCATTGTAAATCCTTCAGAAACTGCTCAGCACACTCTATCAAAACCCTACATAATGTCAAATTTGAAGAACAAGAAAGGCAACAATAAATGCAGACCTACAATGTGTACGAGTACAATGCGTAAATGAGTTGTCTTAATATTCCTTTTGTTCCAACTAAGGAAAAGCTGTAACTACCTGCTCATGGAAAGCAGTATGTTGGCACCACTGGTAATCCTGTTACTGCCTGCTAAGAACGGAGTTGTGCAGAATATCGCAAGTCTTGTGTTTCTGAGCTCCTTCACACCTGAAAGTGACCGAGCTGCCAGATACAAACAACATATTTTGGTCCAAGATTTTTGCTGCCACACTACAGAAATTTATATGTCAGATCTTTAACAGTCTGTACAAGGTCACTATGCTCTGTTCTCTGATTAATAAAGCAGTGTGTATCACATCAAATCATGCTAGTGTGTTTATGCATATGCACAACTAAAACATGAATGTAAGACTCTGGCACTACCACAAACACACATTTAAGCTTGTCATTGTGAGGCACACATCTCACACACACAAACACACACACAGACAGCCACACATGCAGAATTACAGTGCAATCACATTAATAAAATCCCATCATTAAGAAATGAATATTTATATGATCATTAAAAATCATGATTTTGTTCATTTTCTTATTTCTATTCTTTTTTTTAATGACTGAATAATTAATCGTATTTGGTAAAACCAACACTTGGCATGTACCATCAAGTACAAAATTTGAGACAGATCATTACATATAGACTCATCCCTAACTTACCCTGAAACAGGCTTTAATCAGTATCTGAAGGAGGCACCGAATATTAGAGTGCGGAAGGTTTGCATTACACATCCAAACTCATTTTAATCATGCAGATTTTTATTGGGGAATATTTTGTTATACGTGAAAAAGCCTGTTTCCTACAGTCTGGGACCTAGACCCGTTTGACTGGCCCTTTTAGATGGGTACCCATGGAATTGCCATCTGGCTGGTGTGAATGATTACCAAGGCAACGGCCAAGTGACCTGAGACCAGCAGGAACCAAGGTCACAGAACCTGCTCACTCTCCATTCTGTGTCATCATGCTTATGCCTAGGAGGACTTCTCAGTACAAATATGCAAAAAAGTGAAAAATTTTCTTCACACTCACTTTAGGCAATAAAAGCTGGCTAACCAGCAACAAGAACCTTGTTGTGTGCTCATAGACAGAACCCTAAAATATGAAATCAAATATGTGTCATTTACAATAGCAGCAATGCTGATGTTTTTTATCAGAAATCTCCAAGAGCATTTTGTATTCAGAATATTCTTCAAAAAGATCAAGTCTTGTAAACCAGGGAACATTATGGAAACACCGTTGAGGTGCAATAGCAAAACAGCAGTTGGCTTTTAACTTATTATAATTGGGGGCAACCGTCCCAACACCCAGGACACATAGATCCCAGACACAAATATCATCTGACACGGCCATATGCAATGCTGCAGACCAACACAGACAAAAGAGGGTAATAAATCAACTGTCAGCCACAGATCCCCCACATATCCCCTACTGGTCGATGCAAGTAGACTATTTCCACCCAAGGGTTCTAAGGTTAGAGTACAACAACTGACGAGAAAGACAATATAAGATTTTTGAGGAAGACAGGACTGTAATCTGAGCTTGTTTATAGATTTTTGATGCAAACAAATTGTCAATGTGACTCACTTCTATTGTTTCTAATCTATTGTTGAGGTTTCTTCTCTCCAATGTTTCACGGTCTATATTTAAGGTTCATGTATAGATCTCCGTGCAGTTCAAGTGCATAGGCATGTGAGGGTACAAAGTGGACAAAGTGGCCATGACATTCACCAAGAGAAATATAGGGGAAAATAATCACATGAAACACGACCATGTCCTCCTATTATAAGTCTCGGTTTTGTTTAATTTTGTTTAGCAGAATTTCTATGACATTAACAAGCAACGGTTTGAAATTGACCTAAAGTTTATCACATTTATTATCACAAAATTTATCTACAATTTAGCCAAGATCATTCTGTTTTGCACCTTATTTTTCCAGGTTATTCCTTAAACACATTCACTGGGTAATTTTGCACTCGGATAACTCTGCAACTACAGCACGCTGTGTGAGAACTGCAGTTTGACATGTATTATCCTTGCATGTGTACTTTTAAAGGGTATGAATCAAAAAGAATAAGAACCAATGCAAGACAACAACAATATAATATCCATATTCCTTTGTCAAAACACGTTATGATAAAATATGACACTTGAATGTGTTGTGGGTTAAACACTCATCTGGGAGGAGCAAATGTCTATTGTCCAAGAAAAGCAGTACATTTACATTTAAATGTAAAATGCACCCGCTCATTCAGATTAGTCATATATATTGTCATGTGTCAGTATAGGCTGGGGTTTTGGCTGCATGTATGTGTAAATACAAACTAATGTGATACAAAGAAAAATGAAGGATGCTGACAGCACTTTCAGTAACTGCATTCGGATTGCCTTGAATTGTCATCGGGTGCAGGTGAACACATCAATAAGCCAGACCAGGTGTGACCTAGACTAACTCTCAGAACAAAGTAATGCCTTAAGTCTCACATGTGCATTCTTAAAGAGAGAGGAGAGAGAGAGAGAGAGAGAGAGAGAGAGAGAGAGAGAGACCATGGTCAAACCATGCAGCAGGGCAAATTCAATAATACTGGCTACTACTGCTTACCTTTCCAACTGTTTGAATGTGTTCAATTTAAAAATTAGGTTTGCTGTGTAGCTAGAAATGTCAACACCGTCATATTTAGATTTGAGAAATCAAATACCATGTGTCCAAAAAAGACTTGCAGTGACAAAGAGTTTGAGATAACAGTGTCGTTCAGTGTGTATAGTCCCGACTCAAACACTTCATTCCAAGGGTACTACAGTATCACTGCTCATCACTCTGTACGGGATCTCCGTGCAAAATACATTTGCTCTTTGTACAAATCAATATCAGTGTCGATCGCGTCTACGGAGACGGAAACATAACGTCGCAAGCAGTGTCTATACATTTGAAAAACTAAAACGCGAACGAACCGCTCAACTGCTTCCATCAAAAAAAAAACATTTAAACCCATCAGTGTCTGCGAGCGGCTCCGAGTACAGACGCGCGCGCACACACACACGGCCACACACCGAGGCGCAAAACGCGATTCCTCTCCGGCTCGGCTTTTTCTCTCCATGCTCCCGTCATTTCTCATGTTACAGGACATCAATCACGCGCCTCAGACAGTGCCCTTGCGCCGGCCCAGGCTGATTTACAAACATTAGCAGGGAATGCAATTACACAGTCCTTGGCCGAGCAGGGCTCACAATGCGGGGAGAAAAAGCAGGAGGACACATAAAAACACGCTTTACGTTTTGCAAGCTGCCACACAGCGATAAAAAACAAAGCAGTTTGCGCCGCGTGATTGCATTGCAACGCAACATCGGGGCTCGTGATGAAACCTTTTGTCTCTGGTCGAGCGGTGACCGCATTATTTACGCAGAAAAAACGTAAAGTGACTGCGTAAAAGCTGTAGACTACTCCTGTGTTAAATAAAATAATTCGCGTAGCGTATAATCAGTTTTAGCATTTAAAACAATAGGGATGTGGTCCTTTAAAATAGGCTATACTATTTCTTTTATAATGCAAAACAGGGTTCTAGCTTGAGGATAATAAACATATTAAAAGTTACCGTATTTGCAAACAGCAAAATATTATGCATAACTTAGCATTACACCTGACCAGACAAACAAAAAAATACACAAAGCTCAATGGAAGAACTTTTCCTAACAAGCCCATTCATCGTTCGGACCTAGTGAGGCTGCACATCACAAGTGCAAGCTCAAATTAATAGGAATATCCAGCATTAAAGCACGAGCATTGCCTTACCATGTAATAACAACCTCCCCTATACGATATAAACGTCAATGAACAAGAAACAGTTACTACCAGCATGCCTTATCACCCGTACCCGGATTAGTCACGCGCCACCTCGGAAACTGATCAGAATAAACGCCTTTTAAAAAGTTAAGTGCACACAACAAGACTCGCGAGAGCATTAAAAGTTTCTATGGCGAAGCACGAAGGACGATAAGCGGAGGAAATGCTCAAGAAAGAAGCCAGAAATGCACGGAAAATCAGTGTATGTAGAGAGGCACCGCGCTGCTCTCCGCTCTGTTCCGCCACTGATCAATGATTGAACCGAACAAAGGCAGAACAGGATCAATTTCTAATAACTATCAATGCAACGGCTTTTGTTTCGCCACAAAAAGTCGCCACGAAGCAAAATGTTGTTCTTTGCATCATGTAATATCTTGTAAAAGACTATTTACTGCAGTGAGGTGAGGGAGATGACCTACCTGCAGCCGCCGTAGATCAAATTTCTTCCAATATTGAAACATCGATCCCACATCGGCGGCCATCTTGGGGTATATTGAGGAGATTTTTTTTTTTGCACCGGCTACAATAAATATATGGGCTGGATTCCCCTCGTTAAGCAACGTTGACGCTCCTCCGCGTAAAAAAAAGATGTAATGAAAATAACAGCCCCCCTAAAAACTTAACGCTGATGACTGAAGAAGCGGAGAGACAGGACGCGAGATCATGTATTTAGAAAAGTAGAAGAAAACGCACTCGGTTTGGTGCGGTCCAGGGATTAACTGGCCAAGTGCACTTGATTTTGGTTCAGGAAAGTTATCGATACTGACGTAACGCGCTGATCGATATTGTCTGGTATCGAATAATTACCATATTTGTTTTTGTGCGTAAAAGAAAAAGACACCTAAATAATTACGAAAGTTTTAATGATGATCTATAAATATTTGTCTTGATCTTCACATAGTTCAGGTGAAACATGAACAAGAACAAACTACAAATAGAAACCAAACTGTTTTACCTTTTCTAAATTCGTATTGGAAGGATCATACCTGAAAAGCCAAACAATAACACGTAAAATTACGTCTAAAACCTATATGTATATTTTGATTTTGTGTTTATTTAAACAAATAAACTCTAAAGCCTAACCTTACACAATTTAATTTTGAGTTGAATGTACAGTGTGCAAAAAATATTTTAAATTTTTGTTAGAAAGGGGAGAAATTATAGCAATAAGAAGAAGAAGAAGTAGAACAAGAACAAAAAATAGTAGTAATGATAATAAAGAGCAGCTTTAATCAAAAACCCAGCTATGTTGTTTCATATCTGCACAAGAAGACAAAAAATATTTAAAATTATTAAAATAGACGTTTTAATTATTAGAAAGAGAAGTTATGCTTTGTTACTGTGATTCTGTAAAAGACTCTTTTTGTCTATAACTTTTATTCATATGTATAGCAATTTCACTTTCCTATTTTTCATTTATTATTAAAATATATATATAATATGTTCACATTGTCGGTCGTTTCCATCATTTGAAATGCAAGATAATTTTTCATAAATTCTTAACATCACTTGCTCCCTCTTGTGGAAGACCTTTTTGTGGGCTGTTAAAATATATCAGTATTTTGCTTCCTAAAAATGAGAACTGTCAAGACAGTAAAATAGTTGTAGACCTGTCAGAGACTGCATGTCACTATGACATTTTAAAGATTTCAGAAAGATTTTCAGCCCACATTATAAGATGAAAGATTCCACTCAAATATGCACAGCATTGTATTGTTTTCTAAAAGAAAAAATACCCAGGCAGTTACAAATTGATTTAATCATTTTCAGAAAATATTCAGTTTTAACAGTTAAACATTTTGAAATCACAGGTTGCAAGAAATTACAATAGGAACACTTCTGTCATTTTTCTTTTTGTTATTAATGCCAAACTGGGCCGAGGAGTCAACTGTTTCTTTAGCTTGAAATGCTAAATACACTTTATAAACCCCCTAAGGGACATATTTTATGGGCTTATTAAAAGTTTCAGTTTTATTGCCTTTTATTTATGGCTTCAGGGGGAATACACTGCATCAGTCTCATAAGAAGGCAATAATGTATCCTGTTTTCATAGGGTTCATTGTTAAATTTGAAATTTAAATAAGTGTTGATATGCAAGCAGGATGCATCCGTGCATATTACTTTTATTCAGATGTAAATGCGGAAATATTTTGAAGGTGCTTCTTCCACCACCCCCATGTCATTTGCGGAGAACAATAAAACAATGAGAGTTGTAAATTTTCACAGATTTCTGGGTACTGTTGGCCTGCTCACTACAAAACAAGGACTCATTAGGGTTTGGTGATATGAAATAGTTGATCATACTAAATAGACTACATACTGCCCATTTTTACAATTCAAATGGTAAGACTGCATTTCTAATGACATACATGTGGACATTTGACTATAACTGAACAACTAATTATTGGCTTATGTCTTGAGACAAAAAAGACATTAAACAGGTGAGTGTTGCAAGTATCTAACAAATGTCAGCTCATTCACTTCATCCATACATTTATTGTAACACTTCTTACAGGCTTCATGTTATCTTTGATATATAATAATGTGTACCTGGTTTCCTGTAAACATAGAACAACAGATCAGTAAAATCCAAACGTCTTACACAAGCTTTAAATAAATTCTCTGTTTGCTTGTGGCTCTCTGTTTGCTTGTGGAATAGCCTTGAACACTACCTACATGGCTGGTGATAAGATTGCTACATTTTATAGTTTTATCAGAAAGACCTCTACCATTTTGTTCTTTATCAGAGTCACAGTGGGTCCAAGAAACATTTGCTCCAAGACCACAAGGCAAGGATAAATAAGACATAAACCTATCAAACTGCATCATAATCCTATTCACATCCATTCACATATAGGAATTTTGATTTCCAAGCATTTTTCTGGACAGTGGGTGGAAACCTGGAGGAAATCCAAGAGTACATGTAGAAAAATTCCACACAGATAGTAACCCAATCTCAGAAATAATCTGTGGTTATGAGGAGCTGTGAGGTGACATTCTTTATGAAAATAAACTGTATAAGCACAGGGTATGTGGAGTTGTGAACATCATGACAGCACAGTTTTACTTATTTTAAATACAACAGATAGAGATTTCTGGTTAATGTCTTTCACTGTACTTCTGTGAGAGTATTCTTGCTTTGTATTTCATAAGAATTCTAACAACTTATTGTGTGTTACTGTACTTGGGTGAAATGACATGCTCAGGCCCAAGTTTCAGTTGGCAGGTAGAAAAAAGAGAGAGGGAATCAATAGTGTACACATTATGATTTTTTTTAAAGAAAGATTACAGGAATGTGTCCAAATGTCTGGTTAACATTAGAAAAAGTCACACAATGCAGATTCTTACAGTTATATTTTCATTCTGCATACAGAATAAAACAGAATAAACATTCAGTTATTGAAATGCTCTTAAGACTTTTATTTTTACATCATTTTAAAGTATACATGACTCCAGCTCAGATCTTAGCTACCATTGTCTTCTTGGAATATGCCTGTACCATCAGGGAAGAAAAAAGTCAAGTGGTCATTCAGTATATTCAGGTAGTCAGTTGACCTCATTTTTGTGCACATAATATTGCTGAACTGAGACCTGACCAACTGAAGCAACCTTAGTTCATAACACTGCCTCCATGGGCTAGTATGGTTGGCAGTAGGCATGAGCATCAATTCATCTGCCTCTCTTCTTACCTTGATTCACCCATCCCACTAGTAAATCTGAACTCCTCAGACCACATTGCTTCAGAGTCCAAACTTTGTGATTTTAACCTTTTTTTATTAGCCTATCTGATAAGTGGTTTTATACAGCTGTTTAGTCCCAATCCCTTGAGTTCTCTTAATCTTACTTTCACTATTAAACATAGCCAAGAGTGCTACTCTTGTTCTTTTAAGATTTGATTTCAGCAGAGTAACACAACCACAGGATATGTCTTCCAACATGATTGTTTAAGAAAGAAGCTAGTTGCATAAATTAGGAAGATGTATATATAACATACATTTTTACTTGTATAGCACTTTAAACAGTGCATATTGTCACAGGGCAGCTTTAAAGGAATTTTAAAAGTCCAAAGTTCAAATTTTAAATTAATTTTTTCCCTAATGAGCAAGCAAGGGGCAACTATGAAAACACTGAGGAAACTCTCTGAGATCATATGAGCAACTGATATAAACATTAGCATAGTTTTAACATACATTCCTTTCTGATGAAGCTCTCAGATGTACAATGATTGAAACTCAAGTGCAAAACCCGACTTTGTCCAAAGTCGCTGCCATGGTCTTCAAGTGGTTCTATCCACAGCAGCCTCAGGTATCTCCTCACTGTCCATGTGGGGCCATCCTCTCATCCTGAGCATCTCCAAGTCATGAGACTCCAACTAGAAGTAGGGCATCAGGATGGATCAGGCAGATCCATATACTGTACAGAAATAAATATTAGATATTTCATGTTTAATTTTTTTTTCCATTTATTTCTTCATTTAGGACAGCAACATAAAAATAGAAATAAATAGTATGAGCAGTTATTGTAAGATATAAGATTGTAAAGCAGAACAGACTATACAGATTTAGATCTGTGATAACATTTAATTCATATATGAGGGTATTTATTTAAATGGAGTCTTTTTTAAATTGGGCTAAAAAGATGAGGAACTACATAAGTAATGTTTTCTCAGAGGAGCCAAATTATATTGTAGCAGCCTGCCTGTTTTCTTACAGACAGACTTGGCAGACTAAAGTTGTAAGAATGTAATTAAATAATTTGTGGTAAGTGAGGAGCAGGGCAAGGGGCGCCGCTAAGGGGGGGAAAGTTGGGACAATTCTAAGGGCCCATGCACTTTGGGGGCCCTCAGAAATCTGATTTATTGATGTAGATTGGGTGTGGTAGGGG
>JAOTRN010000031.1:578571-591060 GCA_028566695.1 Bagroides melapterus
TTATTTTATTTATTTATTTTTTAAATCTGTAAATAATTTGTATAGCTCATAGCAGAAAACTACACACACAATACAGTGATATTTTCATTTGGTTGCCTTAGTTTGTTGGTATCAATCACTTAACATTTTTATACACTGGAATGATGGAAGCTAATTTGTGTTGATACTGTAACGTTGTTGACTACATTGTGTTTCATTTTTACATATGTGATGTTACTGTGGTTGGACAATGAAACTGAAACACTTGGTATCATCACAGTAATGTGTGTATTTATGCTTTATTTCTCTGTAGGAGGAAAGCCAGATGACATCACTGTCCTCCTGTCTATTGTTGCTGAGTATACAGACTGATGTGACTGCAGTGTTCCTGGAGTGGCCATTGCTTCCTGCTGGCAGGGATGGGCAAAATAGATTTCAAGTCATTGCCAAGGACCAAATTCTGATCCTATTCATTGGATTTTATATTTTGACTCACTCTGGCTTTTATAGCTTTGTATGGAAAATGATGAGTACTAAAGCAAATAGAATTGTATTATGATTGGTGAGAGCAAGCCATGGCATCTTAGTGTTCTCATTATAGTTAATAAGCATAGCGTATAGTTTAGCCATGACCATGACGTTAAACCCCTATTCAGGAAAATCCAAACTTATCTTAACCAGTGAAAGAATTAGCATTGTTCAAGCAGAAAGATGTGTTAGAATGGAGACTTTAATGAAACTTTTCCGAATGGGAAGTCTTGAGACAGGGTTTGACTCTGTCATGATGTCAACGACAAACCCAAATGACAGTGAATCGTTATGAAATTTTGACAATTGTCAGTTTAACCTTTTATTATTCATTTTTTAATAAGTTAATCTATAGCCCTAGTCAATCTGGTTGTAATCTGCACTGCATTGATGCATACCACTACAATTCAGGAACAAGAGATAAAGGGAAGTTGTACTACCATGGTTAAGGAGACAAATTCAGTGTACTTTTTTCACTTGTTCTTTTTTTGTTTGTTTTTTGAATATTGACTCGAATAATATGTAATAAAAGTGCAAGAGACTGCAAGGTCATATGAGGGGAAAAAAACCCTTTCATGCGCTGTTAACCACTTTAAAAGTTCACATGCTTTTGTGTGTGCAGACTTGATTGATATACTGTATGCAAAAAGTAAATAAACTTGCTGTATATCTGTGTATGCATTAATCAACATACCCTTGTATATGAATATAACTTATGTTTTATAAGTGTAATTAGTGTGTTTAAATGTTTCTTCATCAGCTTTTTTTGTAATACTTTTAAATATTCTTTGAGGTGTACACTGTTAATGCACAGGGTAAATGCTAGCACCTACGAATGCTTTAGGAAGATGTCATATGATCTAATAAAGGTCTATTTTTCTAGCTGTGTGATGTTTTGTCTATCTAAGAGAACTTGAACTACACTCCAAAGTTAAAGTCAATGTTGTGCTGTGTATTACCCTGGATGCCCTGACACAACACTCCTATTTTGGGACAGGCAGTGAGAGAACAGCTTAGGTTCTGCAGTCTTTTGTCAAAAGGTGTAACTTGGTAATATCGCACCTCCAATGCAAACTTTATTCACCACTTTGTAACATTAGCTAACACAGAACCGTATATAATACTCCTTTCCAGGATAAGAGAGAAACTATCTATACATATTGCCATAGAAAAAAAGCGTAATAAACCTTTAGTGCCATAAAAATGACATCACAGACTCACTCTACAAAACATTTTCAAAAACATGTAAATGTAATCTCCTCTGGCACGTCTACACATGTCCCTTGGTGTGTTATCTAACTTACACTTCCTTTCTGCTATCATTGTCTCCAGCATCATCCTCAGTGTCACTGGCAGACACTAAACTGGGTAGGTCTAATTTAATGGTTTCCTCCTGATCATTTGTTACAGCCCCAAAAAGCAGAGAACAGATCTAGAATATGAAAGGAAAACAACAAATAGATTAGGCATGCACATTTCTTTTGTGTGAGAATACCTCAGATCCTCTGGCATAATTCAAAGATTAGAGCCAAGTGACATATATTAGATTGAATATTGTCTAATCTATAGCACATTTTAATTAAATTATGACATTCCTACAACGGGTCATAATTTCTGGAATATAACATTTTCCATACCTTAAAAGTGGATGGTGTTACTGCTGTGGGCAAAGCAGATCCAGAGCTTATTCCACTCAAAGATCTGGATTTTTTGATGAAGTCCACTCTTCCCCCATCTAGATCCATAAGCTTCTTCACATGGAAAGCTGGTCTGAAAAATGTACTTCCCTGGCTAGAGGCCACCTGCTCCCCAACTGAATGGATTAGATGGTGAACTGTTACATTAGCAGCCTCTGCATCTCCTGGACCTTCATCTAGTGAGACACCCACTACACTGTAAATAAGAATAAAAAAAGTTTTTTTTATTAAATATTTCAGTGTTATTCTCACAATGAGTGATGGAAAAATATTTTCTGGGACCTTCTGTCCTGCATTCTGTCATGCTTTCCAGGGGTTGTTGTCAATTAAAAAGCTTTTACTGTGAATAAAGTTGTGAAGTATTGTGTGTCCCAAATGACTAAATAGTTATTGTGGTGTTACCATTTTAGATAGATAGATACAGTGCTTTAAATTAGCATTTATTGATTATATATACAGCTGCAAAGCTGTATTTTTTGCATTCAGGGACTCAGGGACCAAAATGAGGGACTTTCAGCAGTATACTGAGCTAATGAAGGAGCAGGTAAAGTTTCAGGTCTGATGTAATTTCTGCTTTATCTGTTGCATAAAAATTTTATCCAGGAAAAAATAAAAGGATTCCTGTCAAGAACTATTTACTTAGTTCTTAAAAAAAATTTAAGAACTCTACTTACAAAATATTTATTAATATTATTTAATAGAAATAGGTTTATAAAAACTGAAAAATATGCATGTGAGATTTATCCAATTACAAACACTGATACATAGATACAAGCCTTAGATAATGGATGGATTCAGATGGTCTTCAAGGTGCCACCAAAGACAATGGACATGATCCTAGAGAGACAAGTATATGGAACTGGCTCTACATTATCCTACATAGCCAATAAGGTGGGTCAGAAACTCCTGACCCTCCTGGAGATGCAGGGAGAGTTTAATGGGGCCCAGTGCACACATGCAGTAAAAGCAGCTTTTTGAGTCCTTTTGAACTTTTTGCTGCTGCCTGCTGCGTGTTTCTTCTGTGCAATAAGTGAAGCTTCTTTTTTTCCATTATTGTTGCATTCTTTTTATATGGTAGACATATATGACCTACTTCCCAATATCTCTTGGTTAGGTTGCAAGAGGACCAGCTCTACTTTGCCTTTCCACTGTTTTTTTCTACTCAGGAGAAACAGTTGTAATGCTATATGTGCACTGTATAGAGTACCTGCAAAATATCGCTCAGAGCATCAAACGGCCATCAAAAGGTGCTATTCCGCAGGTAAGGAACACAATAGAACTGTGATTCTGTGGCATGTAACAAGCCAGTGTAGGTTCTGAAACCTTTCTATAATTGCATAAATTTTATAACAATTTCTGCTACAGTAGTTCTGTGGCAGTGGACAGACTTCAATGCCTATAATGCCAATGTCATCCATCCATTTTTTGTACCACTCTTCCTATACAGGGATGTGGGTGCCTGGAGCCTAATCCAGGTTACTCAGGGCACAGGGTTAGGAGCCAGCCTACAACATATGTCTCATGGAAAAGAAATATGTAACTATGTGCACACAGTAGAGGTGGAAACAGAAACCACAATCCCAGGGAGGATGTGAGGTACTAAGTCTCCATGCCCCATGTCCAGTCATATAGCTATCAAAATTTGACCCTTGTCGAAGTCACCTGGATTCATATGCTTGCCAATTTTCCCTTTTGACAAATTATCTTCAAGAAATAACTTGGTGCCTATATATCCCACACCTTGACAGATGCCACTTTAACAAGATTGGTGCCACTAACATTAGACATATCACCTATCTGTGGTTTAATGTTACAACTGATCATCACACGATATGTTATTAGTCACATGAACCTAAGCATAGAGCTAACTGATAATATTACAGCTCAATCTTTTAATAACATATGATTGTACACAGGCATGTGACAGGTGTGACAATGTGGATATAGACCGGCCCACATTACCTGAGATTATTAAAGTCAAAATATTTTTTTCACCTGTATATGGCAAATGATTAACTGTTGTAAGTAACTGTAAGTACAGCATTCTCACAAGAAATTGATTCACATGATTGCCGCTCCGGTGCTGAAAGGATTGTGCCATGTCAACACCTCTCAGAGAGAAAAACACAAGGGCAAGAAACTCCTCACCCTCCTCAAGATGCAGGGAGGGTTTAATGGAGCCCAGTGCACACAGGAAGGAATGGCAGCACTTTGAGGTTCTATCTCATTGATTTTTTTTGGTTTTGATTTACTTAAATAACTGTTAAAGAGATACTTATAACAGTTGTGTCTAGCTATGGTTGGTTGTGTTCCAACTGTAGCTAGTCCTTTGGAGTGTATGCGCTAATAGTGTCAAACTTGTCCACCCAAGAGAAAGAGTAGTTATAAAACTCTGTAACCTGGTTGAGAAATTAAACGTTATAAAGTTGTATAGACCCACTAGACTTAACAATAGAGCAGGACCAGGGGGTGGTGGCCTCTTCATTGATCCAATTCCTTAGTGTTTTCTCAAGGAATCCAAGTGTTTCTGCTTGTTGAAGGGTATGTCTAGTGATCTTCTGCCTGCAGCAGCTGCATAAGCAGGCAGACATTCTGACATACCATATTAATGTACTAAAAAAGTGAGTTGAGCCAGCATCAATAACAGTTGCTACCTCCCCCACAGATCTACAAGAGAATGCCCTGGTGAAAATTCCCAGCTTTTGGTGCCTGTAACTCTGCTGCTGAAGAGGCTAGTGTGGATAAAGCAGATTGGATTTTGTGGATTTTTTTTTTTTTTTTTCAGATTGTTTTGCTCCTCCCCATCTATTTGCATCTTCATATTGAAAGCTGGTCTGACAAATGGACTTCCCTGGCTAGAGACTACCTGCTCGCCACCTGAATGGAATAGATGGTGGTTACATTACTAGCCTCTGCATCTACTTCATCTAGTGAAACACCCACTACATAAAAAATAAGAATAAAAAAGGATTCTTTTAAAATTTTAGGATTGAAAATATTCACAAATGTTCTCAAATTTATTCTCAGAAAGAGTGTTGAAAAAATATTGTCATGTTTTCCAAGCATTGTTGTCAATTAAAAAGCATTTATTGTGATTATTGTGAAGTTGTGATGTATTCTGTCTCACATTTTTGAGTCAACGGGGAGGACCGTGTTTATCTCTACCCTGTTTGAGTAGCAGGCGGAGATGAAAGGGGTGCAGACTGCACACATGCATGAACAAGGGTTGTCTTTGTTCCTGTGTTATTTTCTTTCTGACTGAAGAAAAAAAAAAGTTGCGTGACCTTGCTTGCTTGCGTGACTATGCTCTTCTTCTTTCCTGGGCAACCTGCGGTAGCCTTGATCATCCTGTTATATGCACTGATACAAATGGCTTGGCTTGCAATTTTTTTGTCCTAACTACCTGCAAGTTTCTTACCCACGGTCAGTTCGTAGTTATAAAGATGTGCTCAAAATTATATTGAAAAAAAAAAAAAAGGATAGAGCCTGCCCCTGCTGTTCATGCCATCACCCAGTGAATTATGGACCTTTCAGGTCTTTGAAGCAACTAAGCCATAAGCATGTTCATAGCAAAACAGCTGTTTATATTTAAACCATTCGCATCTTAATATGCACAATGTGTTTCAAACCTTTCATCCAGCATCTCATTTAGATTATATTAGCCATTTTGTCTTTTTTTTCTTCATGTAATGATCATTTCATGCAAAAAAAAAAAACATTTCACAAGTTCTGCCTTACCTGTTTAAAAAAAACAAAAAACAAAAACAAACAGAACAAAATTTCTTTGGTTGTTTAAAAAAAGCTTTCCTTGCTGCTGTTCTGCATTTCCATCATGTTTTATATAGCAAGATTCCCTGACTTTTCATGATTTTTTCATTGCCTAATATAGATCATAAAAACAGAAAAATAAACAGACCTTCATTTGAGAGTGCAAAATAATATACCTAAGTAGGAGAAATGTAACGAAATGTCACGAAAAGAAATTTTTAACCAGGAAAAAATGTTTATTTCTGTCAAGAATATTCCTGTATATATACACATGCCTGTATATATAATCAGGCATTACATTATGACCACCTTTCTAATATTGTGTTGGTCCCCCTTTTGCTGCCAAAACCGCCCTGATCCATCAAGTCATGGACTCCACTAGACCCCTGAGGGTGTGTTGTGGTATTTGGCACTAATATATTAACAACAGATCCTTTAAGTCCTGTAAGACAGGGGCTCCATGGATCAGACTTGTTCAGAACATCCCACAGATGCTCAATTGGATTAAGATCTAGGGAATTTTGAGACCATGTCAACACCTCAAAATTCTTGTGCTCATTAAACTATTCCCTGAACCATTTTTGCTTTGTGAAACAGGCTACAGCCATCAGGGTGTACATTTCCTTGAAAGGGTGTACATGGTTTGCAAAAATGCTTAGGCACATGCTACATGTCAAAGTGTCATCCACATGGATGGCAGAACCCAAGGTTTCCCAACAGAACATTGCCCAAAGTATCACAGTGCCTCTGTCAGCTTGCATTCTTCACATAGTGCATCCTGGTGCCACATGTTCACCAGATGAACGACGCACATGCACCCAGGCATCCATGTGATGGAAACGAAGTTTTATCAGACCAGACCATTTTCTTCTATTACTCCCTTGTTGCCCATTGTTGGCCACATACACAGCAAACTGTGATGCACTGTGTATTATGACATCTTTTCATCAGAACCAGAATTAACTTCTTCAGCAATTTGAGCTACAGTAGATCGTCTATTGGATCAGACCACATGGGCCGGCCTTCAGTGCATCAATGTGCCTTGGCCGCCCATGACCCTGTCACTGGTTCACTCCTCCTTGAGAGAAACTCCACATCCCCCTTTTATGGAGTTATGTGTATACATGGTCTAGCATGCTGTCTTTAACTTGGTGTTAGAGACAAGAGTCGCTTGCTGATAGCAACTGGTTGAGTTGCACATGAAGAGGGGGGTGATTGCTGTAAAACTCTGCAACTGCTTGTAACTTTCAAAGTTATTATAGAGTTGGACAGACCCACCAGGCTTTGACTTAGCTTGACATGGCTTACAACCATGATGAACCAGTCAAGCAGGTCTAAAAAGCAAGATGCGTTGCAAGGAGTGACAAGAGCTTTGAGGGATCTCCAAGAAGACACCCAGGTGCAAAGGGACCAGTTGTCATGTGTTTATGTAGATACATGAACTTCAGGCTGATAAAAAAAACAGAGTCAGCGGGGCAAGTTTGCAGGTTTTGATGAGTGGCCAATAAGAGCAGTGGCAGAAACTCCTCACCCTGCAAAATATGCATGGAGAGTTTAATGTAGCCCAGAAAACAAAGGTTGTAAGATTAGTTTCCTCAAAGGGTATTGTTATTATTCCACTAGAGACTGAAATTCAGCAAGATAATGCCACTTTACAATGCATCTGCAGCAATTGAATAAAGTACAGTACAAAGAGTTTAGGGTGATGACTTGGGCTTCAAAATATATGTGTGTATAATGGGAAATTGTTCCTCTCCAGTGCTAAAAGGCCTGTGCCATGTCAGCAGAGGAAAACAAGGGTTATCAAGGGGCGAACAAGAAGTCCTCACCCTCCTCGAGATGCAAAGAGAGTTTTATGAGGCCCAGTGCACAGGTATCTATTTGAGATTGGATTGTTTTACTCTGCTTTGAGAGCTTGTTGCTTAACTATCTGTTGTAAATTTTCATCATGGAGCACTGTAGATAAGCCAAGAATCAGGTTTATCTCTTTGCTAAATTGTCCGCACAGGTATGGAGATAGCTGTAAAACACTGCAATGTGTTTAAGACTTTCATAGTGGTTACAGTTTTGGCAGATGCTGGACTAAACCTCCTCCATATTGCAGGTGTGGGAGGTCCTGCGAGCGCTTCGGGGAACCTGAGGAAAACAGACTCAACAGGACAGTTGCCCAGGGGGAAAAGTGGGTACTTGATGAGTGACCAATCAGAGCAGTGGCAGAAAACCCTTACCTTCCAGGAGATGTAGGGAATGTTTAATAAGGTCTTGTGCACAGAGGGTTGTGAAGGCAGGTATTTTGAAATTGGTGGTGGGGGGTTATATATATATATATATAAGCATTAAAATTTGGCTCTTGTCAAAGTCACTGAGACCCTTATACTTACCCATTTTCCCTCCTTCTGACAAATCATCAAAAAATAGCTTGTTTATATATCCCACCCCTTGACAGACTCTACTTTAACGAGATATCCAATTTTAGATGCGTCACCTGTCAGTGGTTTAACGTCGCACCATACACCATTATAGCCACATGAACCTAAGCATAGAGCTAACTGATAATATTATAGCTCAATAACACATATGAATATACACAGGCATGTCACAGGTGTGACAACATGGATATACACTTTTCCCCCATCACCAGGGTTTATTAAACTGAAAATAATTTTTTCATCTGTACCCACAAAATGATTAACTGGAGACTACATGTTAAATATGGCATTCTCACAAGATATTAAGTTGTGGACTCAAATAACACAGTAGGTGGCCACTACAACAACAAAAACAACATTTTAGTTTGTGCCCTCAAAATATTAAATTGTGTCCTCAGAATGTCATCTCCTATTGACATACCTTATTAAAATTTACCAGGACACAGCAACAGCCTTGTACTTTGTATATAAGATGTTGTATATATCATCTCCAGATGTACCTGACATCTTAAATTCTTAAAGTGGAAGACATTGTGTCACCTGTGAGCTGGAGTTTTCTGAGCAACAGACACCTGGGATAGATTCTCATTGCCTGGATCCACTAGTGTAGCCAATACTACTACAGCCTCCAGCAACATATCTTCCAAACTGAACGATGCAGGCCTAAAAGAGAGTATTCAGTATTCATTACTGTCTACCAAAACATTTTGAATACTTAAATAAATAAACCCTTACTTTCCAGATGAACCAAAGTGGACAGACACTTGTAGGCCATGAGACTCTGCAAATGTCAGCAAGCCCTAAAAAAACAAGTGCATGATATTTAACTATGTCTTGTGTACAGCAACCACCTTCATAATAAAGGTCTAGGACATTGTGAAATAACATTACCATCCATCACATCAGCAATCTACAACATATAACTTTTTAGAACAAACTGACCTGATACAGGTCTGAATGACCCCCTGCTCACTCTATTCAAATGTATTACTTACTTAGAATCTGCCATAGACACTGTGTTCCATCCAACTCTGTAACTCACTGTGACAGTTTAGTGGCCTAGCAATGTAGCTGAGTTCAGACATCTGTCTTTCTGTATCAGCCACTTGACATGCACTCAGCATTCTATAAAGATACCATCCAGGACAGCCAGTCCTGACACATGTAACAGATTACTCCAAACCACTAAAATCTGAGTCAGGGGTTACATGTGTAAGCTCAAACTATGTATTAGACTAAGAATTGCATGTCTAAGGCAATTCTGTTTCAATATAAAACTAAATAAACCAAAAATTAAGACTTGTGTCACCATCTGCAAATAAAATTATATACCACATTCATGTAGCCATGGCTCAGTTTAGAATGTGCATCCTATAAGGAAAAAAAATAAACTGATTGTTAGTTATATACAATAGTTCTAACCTATAGATCTTCTGTGTACCTAAAGTCAGTTCACAATATAGCCCTTGAATTTACTCTTTTAAGTGACTGTCAAAAATGTTTCTTCATTTCATACCCTCAGTTCTTTGAGACAGAAGGTTATATCTGAGTCCAATCTGAGATGGAAGTAATCAAACTCATCAGGATGTAGAAACATCTCTGTATACATGATGCGATCTGTGTGCAAACCATCAAAAATTAAAAGCTGAAAAATCTTTTGGTTCATTCAGATTTTAATCTAGTAGGTTATATAATTATAAAATCACTGAAATAAATTCCTGACCATTGTCCTCATCAAAATAATTCTTCAGTATCACCCTTGTTTGTGAAATGGATAGGGTGATTTCCTCTTGTGAGACAGGGAAGTGCACCACAATGTCAGTGAGAAGTCTGAGAAAATAACAAAATCTCTCATGTTTGAATGAAACATAAAAAAAATTACTCGATATCCAATAAAACCTACGTAAATGAGAGATATCATTTAAGTATATACAATACACATATATAAAACAAAATATATACAACAATGTACTTTTTAAACAAAACAGTGTATCACAATTATTGACACCTCCAGAAATTCTTATTAAACAAAACAATATTAAAAGATGTGTGTGGTGAGCATCATACACATATACAATTATATTCACTGAACAAATTGTTAGGAACACTCATTTTGTAGGAAGTCAATTGTGTAGTAGCAGTGCAATGCCTAAAATTATGCCCATACATGCATCACAATGAGATCCACTTCTGTCAGTCAAGAACAGAAAGCTGAGGATGCAGCAGGTACAAGGTCACAAAATTTGGACAGTTGAAGACTTGAAAAGTGTAGCCTGATCTGATGAATCTCAATTTCTGATGAGACATACAGATGGTAGAGACAGAATTTGTTGCCCAAAGTATGAATCCATGAATCCATCCTATCCTGTCCTGTGAACAGTCCAGGCTGGTAGGGAATGTTAAATCTAATCAATCATTAATTGAAACCCACATCCTGAATCCAAAAGAATACATTTACAATGTGGTAGAACAGGAGACTTGTAGCATGAATGGGCACTGAAAATACCTGCAGGGCCTCAATGGAATATTTACCAACATCTTGTGGAATCCATGAAGAACTGAAGCTGTTTGGAACATTACAATGATGTTCCTAATAAAACATTTTTTTTTATTTTGCATTATATTTATTAATTCAATAATAATTCTTATTCTTGCTGAATGACAATAATTTTAGTCTTTTTTCAACATGGGGGAAATGAAAAAGATATTCTTTCTACACATAAGTAATTCTACACAAAAAGACTGGTGTAATTGATGATTAGAATACATTGCATAATTCAATCTTAGAAATTATACAGAGAGATTATACACAAAGGTGCCAGCAACACACAAAGCATTGTTAAAAACACATCTCCTAGAATAAAAAAAAAACACACAGCCGGGACTGTACCATTATAAATACTTCATAAATATGCTTACAATTTATGATTTACGAAGATGTGCTGAATGACAAGTAATAATAATTTGTAGGTAAATATCTTATACATAACAGTAATAAGCCTACTTTGGATGTGCCTTTAAAATGTTGGGACACAGTTGAGCTGGAAAAACTGCTTGCAGTGCTTCACATTCTTGGTACCCCAAGTTGTGTGTCTTGGTTATTCCTATATTTTTAACACAGGGAAATGCATTCATATATGATAACGCAAGCAACTAAAAAAAATCATATCATATGTGAGCATAACATATCAGATTAATAATCATGGTGTGTGTGTGTGACAGAGAGAGAGAGAGAAAGAGAGAGAGAAAGAGAGAGAGAGATGAATGTCAGTGCTTATAGACTAATGCACACTGCCCCCTAGTGGTACAGATAAACATCTATCTTCAGCTCTACATGTATAACTATACAACCAACTTACCATTCCTGCACTTAAACTGGAATATCACCCTGTGTTCGAAGATGTTGATAGTTATCTCACATCGGTACACATTGCGCTCTAATGTGGAGATGCTGCGAAAGAGGGGCAGCACCGACTATAAAACACATATACAATTTATTAAGTTAAAACTGCCAGTACAAATATAATCCATACTCTGAATATTCTAACATGGATAGAATGTTAAAATGGAGCCTATTATCATTTTTCTGACTTGTACTAAATCTTAAAATGCAGCCTACTAATAGATGACCAATAAGTTTGTAGAAAAGTTGTAGCAGTATTATGCAGGGGTGACCAGGGGTGATTTTTTTTTAGCAGTGACGGACAAGAAGATTACAGGATATTAGTTTTTATTCATTGTATCTCATTATTCACAGCAGTCAACTTAATGTTAATATATTTATTTTGTTTGTGTGTGTGTGTTCTTTTTTAAATTTCACGTGTTCAACAACCTGAGAAAGAAGGACAATATTGTCCTTGACTGTTGCAAAAGATAAATCTTAAAGGAGAAGGCTGCATGCCAAAAGGGAAAAGCAATGCCTCCACTGAAATAATGTAAATTATACAGCATTTAGTTAACGAAGTTACCAAAAGAACTCCTATTCTCCAGCATGCTCAGTAAAACCTACCAACTGTTTTATTTACAGTACTGTGCAAAATTCTTGGGAACATCCAAACAAAAGCCATATGCAATGATGCTTTTGAAAA
>JAOTRN010000031.1:598960-612555 GCA_028566695.1 Bagroides melapterus
GTGGAGACTATAGAGTGACTGTGAACCGGGAATCATCATTGGAGCAGTATCCCATTCCCCGAATGGAAGATATGTTTGCAGTTCTATCTGGAGGTGAGAAATACACCAACTTAGATATGAGTCATGCCTATCAACAGATTTTGTTGGATGAAACATCTAAGCAGTATGTAACTGTGAACACTCACAAAGGCTTGTTTACATATACACGATTACCATTTGGGGTGAGTTCCAGTCCAGCAATTTTCCAGAGAACTATGGAAGGAATCTTGAAAGACATTCCAAAGGTAACTGTGTATCTAGATGACATTCTGTTGACAGGAAGGAATGACCAGGAACATCTGAGGACACTGGATCAAGTGTTACAGCGACTGGAGGAGTCTGGATTATGGTTGAAAAGAGGAAAATGTTAGTTCATGGAAAAGGAAGTTGTTTTCTTGGGACATAAAATGGATGCCACAGGCATTTATCCGGTTCCAGAGAAGTTTCAGGCTGTACAAGACGCACCAACACCAACATCAGTGACTGAGTTGAAAGCATATTTGGGTTTGTCTTTTATAAAAGATTTCTCCCAAACCTTTCTACTTTGCTGGGGCCTCTGCATAGGTTGCTGAAGAAAGATGTTCCCTGGTGTTGGGAAAATTTGTTGGAACAGTTACACCAGTCCCACCCAGGCATGTGTAAAATGAAAGGATTGGCTAGAAGTTACCTATGGTGGCCGAATCTGGATGCCGACATTGAAACACGAGTGAGAGATTGCACTGTCTGTCAAGAACATCGAAAAGCCCCTGTGAGGGCACCACTTCACCCATGGGAGTGGCCTCGACAACCATGGAGGGAGAGTTCACATGGATTTTGCAGGTCCATTCATAGGCAAATTGTTTTTAATTTTAGTAGATGCTTATTCTAAATGGATTGATGCTTATCCGGTAAATTCAGCAACCGCAACGGCTACTCTGGAGTGTTTGCAGAAAAGTTTCAGTATACATGGCATTCCTGAAATGATGGTCTCTGATAATGCCCAATGTTTCGTGAGTGATGCCAGTAAAGAATTCATGTATAAGAATGGAATAACCCATGTCACAGCTGCACCATATCACCCTTCATCAAATGGGATGGCAGAGCGCGCAGTTCAAGTTTTTAAAGATATTATGAACAAGAGCTCTGGGAACACGCTGGAGACTGTTATCTAGAACACTGTTTAATTATCGGATTACACCCCAATCTACAACTGGATTGTCGCCTGCAGAAATGCTGATGGGAAGGAAATTACGCTGCACCTTGGATAAAATACATCCTGATTTCACTAGTAAGATGGAAATGAAACAAGAAGTTCAGAAAAAGTATTATGATCAACATGTGAAACCCCGATTTTTCCAAGTTGGAGATCCGGTAATACCAGAAATTTTGGGTCTGGATCAAAATGGGTACCAGGAGTAATTCAAGACATTACAGGACCATTGTCCTACACAGTAACTCTGGGAAATGCTCAAATCGTGCGACGTCATGTAGATCAATTATTTAGTCGCCAAGAAAAGAAATTGGACTTCCAAAGGGGCCTGAAGGTTCTGTTAGATGACAAGGATGTATACAGGGAGACTGATTTTCAAAAGCCAATGTCTCCTAGTCTGTTAAAATTAACTACTACTGAGGCTACTCCGGAGAAAGATCTGGTTACAGAACAAACAGAAAGTAGTCCCTTGCCAGAGTTAATTAGTGAGCCCTTAACACCTACAAGGACTCAAAGAGTAGAAGAAACAAAAAAGAGTGAAGTTGTATGTACAGGTGGATTTCGTCGTTCAGTAAGGGAGAAAGCTACCAGCCCACTTGAAAGACTTTGTGCTTTGAAAAAACACCTAGTTATACAGTTGTGCACTTATTTGTATTTCACTTAGTTGAAAATTGTTATCCATCTCAATTGTTCATTGTAGATTATTTTGAAGAATAAATGTTTTGATTTAAGGGGGTAGGAAATGTGGTATGTGTGTAGTGGGTATTTATAGGTGTCAGCAGGGGTCAGTGATGCATTGTGTGGGGTTGTATGTCTATAAAAGTCTGTGAAGAAGTATGGTGGGCACGCACTAATTGCCATGACTTGTTTGGCTGCTGTTCTGGGTCTTGAATAAAAAGTAACCAGAAGAATTCTGATTCGCCTGTTCTGTTTTTACCTGACGATATTACACTTTATCACAGACTTTACTTGAAGCCATGCTGCGTCAGGAGGCCTGCAATACCTCTACCAGGGTGTCCCTGTGCACCTTTAACAAATATCCCCCCGACTCCCCAATCTCCCCCCACCCCCCATTTTCTCAGTTGTTTGGATGAATTCAACTATGAATTAGTCACACACAAAATAGCAACATCCTGAAATTCAACAAAGCAATGAAGTTGTGTAACTGTGCAGTTAGTTGCCATTCTGTGATTATATTTAGGGCAAAGGGATATTTGTGCTTGTGCATGAAAGTTTACAGTCGTGTTCATTTTATAACATCTAGGAATATCCAGTTGAGTACAAACAGTTCAAAGTGTAGACAAATTTGATCATTTTATAAACAGTGTAATATCAAATCAGAAAGGGAGCTGCAAGTGTTTGCTATTAAGGGTTACTTCCACCATTTTAATTGTGATGTACAAAAATATGCTTGACAACCTAATATTGCTAGTCTACATGAAAACTTTTTGTCTCTAAGGTATGAAACGTTTGATCTCAGTTGTAGATAAGACAGGCTGTAGGAAGAATCTTTATGCCTTCATTCAGTCTTTACATGTGTACATTTACTTCTCTCACTCTTGCAGCGATGAGCTGAGGTGTGAAGATTTCTGGCCGGAATGGAAAGGTGACTGAGTTTCACATAGATATTAATACAAGCCCCATAGAGATTGTCAGCTAATGTTAGGTGTTTTCTGTCTCACTGTGTTGTCTCAGAGATCCTGTCTGTCTGCTTGGCCGAGATTGTAAATAAAGCAGTTGAAGGAACTGATTGCTTCATGGAATGTGTATGTTATGGGCTGGGCAACTTTTCCTCCTCTGTGTCTGCTAGATTTCAGCTTGCCATGTTGCTACTGCTGTTGGATGCATTGCAGGTGAATTTGCTATCAATACTGTAAAATAAAATTGTATTTAAATCGAACTGAAAGGCTTTTGGTAAACATTCTTTTCCTGTTTTTCAGATTGCTGTGGTCCGGTGCAGCCTGTATGACCCTGTGTTTACAGTGTCAGAAGGTGAAACTCTCAGAGAGTTGGGCTTTACAGTGCTGGGTGAAAATGAGGTACATGATTACATATACAGAACCACAGGCTTTTTGTTTTGTTTTTGCTTTAATACCCGTTTCATACTGGTACTTGCAAGAACAAATATTGCCTTGGGATTGGTCTAGCAGTGATGCTGAGACCACATGCAACACCACATATGTAAATACAGCTGATTTTTAAAAAGCTGCAAAGATAAGTTTTAAAATGTGGAAAGGATACTGTGGAAAGTTAAGACACAGGCACTAATTTAAACAGCCTATAGGCTGCTTAGCCAAGAAGCTACATGTACATTGGGAAAAAAACGTTTTATTCCTTCTTCTGTGTTGGGCTTAATAGTAGCCTAAACACTGTGATATGAAACTGTCAAAACTAAAGAGAATAAAGCTATTGTGTAAGTGCTGTTGGTTTGGCTTTTTTACGTCCAGTGGAAAAAAAGCAGCTTTATATGGACCAAGTGTATGCGTTCTTTGAATTTAAAAAATGACTGTGCCTTACAATGACATTTCTTATGTCAGGAAGGGAAGCGAGCAGTACACCACCCCACCCTCTTCTACTTGATGCATTGTGGAAAAGCTCTGTACAACAACCTGCTGTGGAAGAATTGGAGTCCTCAGATCCTACCAAAGGTCATCATTATTGGCAACAGTTTTCTTGGCATTCAAGAGCGGTATGTGGCACTCACCCACCAGCCAGATTCCGAGACAGAATGTATAGCAAACCCAGAAATTACATTTACATTGCATCAGATACTTAATATTAAATACTTTGTTTTAACTAAACATATTTTTTATTATTTCTAGGATGCTTCAGAGGGAGCTTGAAAGAGACTACAACTTTCTTTCCAATGTATCCTTTGGGTTTTTGGTAGATGTTCAAATTATACCACAGGCATTAACAGAAATTCATTTAATTTATTGTTTAATTTAAAAGTTGTATAATGAGTTAACTGATGATGTGGTAAATTTGACACATTTCATAAAAGACACATCGTAAAGAATAGTGTTTATTTGCAAATGTCATCAGGGAATGTGATAAATGTCAAAACATAAAGAAAAAACAATGAATTATGGAAGTATGTAATTAGTTGTTTCAAATGTGTGTAATATATTTAGACAGAAGGGACATGTTTGTTCTTGCCGTTGTTAATTGTGTCCCTTGACATGGTTGTGTTTAAGGTAACAGATGTATGTGAGGAGACAAGCCTGCCCTGTTCACAGCGTTTCCAAGATGTGTTTAATGATACTGCCGTAATCCGTTTCCCTCCACACAAGCTTCATAAACTCCCGGAATCAATCTGGGACACGCCTTCAGAGCCTCTGTATGAGCACTGCCAAGATCTGGAGATCATCCAGCGAGTCAGTGAACCAAAATAAAAATTAAGTCTGCTTGAACACGCGTGTGTGTGTGTGTGTCTTTGTGTGTGAGTGTGTGTCTGTGTCCCTCCCCCATGAAGTTAGCAATCTTTTTCTGTTTGTCTGCAATATCGGTGGTGGTAGATGTCTCAATTCTGTGGGGTCTCTTTCTCCACAAGCATTACTTCATTGTTAGCCTTGCATTCTCCATTTACTAAGGTCGGTTCAGTATTGGTTTCTGTAATGATCTCTTCTGACTCTGTTGGATTCTTTATTGCAAGGTTTGATGATTTGTCTTCACCTTCATCAGGTGCAGTTGTTGCATCTCCATTTTGTATGTCAGACTCATATTCCCCAGTATTTTGGTTATGGTCACGTCTGTCCTCTAAGGCATCTGTTTTTTCTGGTTGATGCTTATCATTTCCATCAATCACCTCTATATTATGCTCCTCACTGGATGCAGCTTCCTCAACAACCTGGCCTTCACTGGGCGAGTTCGCTTTCTCTGATTCCTCATAAGCTCTTCTTTCTTTCAGTTTCTCTTTGAATTCCATAAGCCTCATGCTGGAATAATTACAAGAAGTTAAGAGCAGCCCAGCCTGTGCTTTGTCACAGCCATTCACATCAGGTCATTAAAGTCCACTTTACCTGTATGAAGTCTTCAGGATACCGTTTACAAGAGCTAGCTGCTCCAAAGTAGTCTCAAAAGAGGGAACCAGATTCTGAACAAAGATAGTAGGTAATTACAAAGCACTGACAAAATTCAGCATTATAAGTGCATTACTATATGATCATACTCATACCTCAGGTGTGCTCAGGTCTGTGAGCTCTGACCCTGCTTGTCGTATGGACCGTTCCACACGTACTGCTTGCTGGGTGACGGATTTCAAGAAGTCAGAACTGCATTTAGTCTGCGGATGATTGTCACCATACTAGATACATAACAAAAACAGTAAATTAATATAAACTTCTTAAACACACTTTCTGTGACATCAAAAAGGTGTTCTCGTGTGGGGTTCCATACAACTCAAACCCAGATTGAAAGCCAAAAATGCTGAAAACAATAGCATCTTGCCTGCTTCTCAAAGACATTATGTGCTTCCTTCTCTTGAGCCATGGCTCCTCTGTAATCTCCTGCTACACACATCCTCTGAGCCAAGAGGTGGTGACTATAAAGAGACATTTACCTTAACTTGACAATCTGAGTCAGTGCTGATCATAAATGTATAGCTTTATTAGCTCTGAAATGATAACATAGTTTATCTTACTTCAGGGCAGTTGTAAGGTCCATGGCACCTCGGAAAGAAGTATTGAGTCTAAGTGCACTCTGTAGATATTGCAGGGACTGATCCCCTTGGAGCATTAATCCCAAAGAACTCTGAAAGGGAGATCAATGGTGTTAAATTTGACGCTGACATAATGAATGGACATTAGTGTTATGGTGTTGAAGTAAATGCTAATATCCTCACATCCAGTACTGCTGTGTATGGATGATCCTCCCCATGTACTGTTACCATGAGCAATTTGGCTCGATACAGACACCGCAAGGCCAAAGTAGTCTCTCCTCCAGCAAACAAGTACACTGCCAACAAAGCCTAGACAGAAAACAGTTCTTTTATAACTTAAATATATATATTTCAAAAGAGTAGTTCCAAATGTGGTATTATAACTTACATATTGTTGAATGGTATTTGGATGGTCAAAGCCCAGCACTCTCTCGCTGATGACAACTACCCTCATTTGTATGCTGCGAGCCTTACAAGAGATTAATAAAGATTGTTAAGCTTAAGTAAGAATCAATGTTATTTAAGTAATTTTTTGTTACTTCAAGCTGAAAAACATGACACTGCTATAGAACCAATGATATTATAAATGTCTACCTCAGCAGGGTGGCCCTGAACATAAGCCATTTTAGCCAGTAAACCTAGACAGTTGCAGGCCTCAGGGTGTAAACTGTCACAGACACGGCCAAACAGGTATGCTGCCTCTTTCAACTGCTCATATGCCTGCTCCAGCAACCCTGTCAAAAAAAGCCTTTTAACATGAACAGTTTTACTATTACACTACATAGAAACTATTGTTAAATGCAAACCTTTCTGAAGGCTACTTTGGGCTGCACAGAATGACCGCATTGCATCAGTTATTGGCATGTTGATGTTTTTTACCACAGGCAGAAGGTTTAGAACATCATCTGGAGAAATTGGGGCTTTGGTACGGTTGTCCAGGATATAATCTCTGAGACGAAGCTATCATATGCAAACACACAAAAACATGACATTAAGCTACTACTGGAAATATTTTGTAGGAATACAATAACAGAGATGACAGTGAGTTATATGGCAAAATAAAAATTGCTAATGATATTTATCTTTGTGACTGTTTTATTATTATATTATTATTATAATTAGATTTTTTTTTATATGACTCTTCCATATTATCATATAATATGATTTGTACTATTGGGGTGCTGGGCAAATGTGCATGCATAGTTCATTTGGTTTGAAAATCACTGAAATAAAATTTGCCTCCCACATAGAAGCAGGAGTATTTGCCTCCTGCATAGAAGTACCACACAAGCTAAAGAATGAATAGCAGCAGAATACAGTTACATTATGTTCCAATAAGCAGCCTTCAGCTTTTTGTTAAGCACTGTTTCTTGTCATGTCCCATATGTTTATATCAATGGTATTACGATAGTATATAAAGTTAGTGATAAGAATAAAATAACTTCCATCCAAAAACAAGCTCTTGAATTCACTCTGACTCCCTAAATTGGGAATTTCTTGGGACTTGAAGCTAGTTTACTTGTATGTGATGGAGTTTTGATGTACCTGTATACCAGTCTTCAAGCAGATCTCTCGTAATAATGATAGCTTCTGAAGCCCACACTGCTCAACCAGCTGGTCTATATTTGACCTGAAAACATTTCATATCTTTCTCGTAAAGGACTACTGGGGACAAATCACCATGAATGTGTAACATAAGAAAATGGCAATTGAATAGCTCACCCAAGTGCCTGTTTAACACCATAAGTGTCTAGTGCATCTTGACATATGTGGGTCCAGAGCTCGTTTCCACTGAGCAAGCTCCATGCAGTATTATCAGTGCTTCCTCCACCTTTATGACCACGCCTCCTGGAGCGTTTTTTAGACTCCTCACTATTTGAAGCAGGGCTAAAGTGAGGCACCAGTAAGCAGCAGAAAAAGTGACTTGCAGCTGCTGACAGGTTAGACAACTCCACTCCCTTAAAAATGTGAGGACAAGAAGTCACACCTTTAAACATAGCACGTTGAAATGAACATTTGGTGTTTGTCAGTTAAAAAATAATGCAATACCTGTATATAGCCATTGAAGATCCTTCGAGCACAGCGTACTACAATCTCTCCATAAATCAGTCTCTGGTAGACAGGAACAAAAAAGGAAAGCAAAAAGCAATGAAATATTTATTCTACAATATACGATTTTTTTTTTTAAATTCTACAATCACTAAGTTTCTTACTGTGATATGTCTCAGTTGCTCCTTGTGATCTGACTGATTGATGGTGGAAAGCAAGAGACCCAAATAGCGTAGGTTTATGCCTTTCTGATGCAGGGTTTGTCGTAGTGCAGCTCCATCTATGGGCATCTCATTGCAGTGCAGACAGTCATTAATCTACCCATCAGCCACACAATAGTATTAATATTCAATAATAAGCACAGATCAATGCAACATACCAAATGCTGAGCAAAAGTGTCAGCTAGGATGTCTGGTTAGAATGAACACCTGCAGCCACAATATAGATGAGCAATATAGGGTACAAAAGTAAAGTGTAACATCAGGACACTCACAAATGCTGGTATTTGATCATTGATGATGAATGCAGATGCCTCTTTTAATAATCTCTCCTGTAAGGCCACAGCAGCACTCTCAGACTTGGGAAACTGGACACCTGCAGAGACAAAAAAGGTTTGGTGGCCTGTTTGAGGTGTAAGAAAGTAGTTTTGTTGTGGAATGATATACTTGCCTGGAGAGAAGACAGTAGGGTTAAAACGCATCTCAAAGATGATGTCACTGATAGAACCGACATGTTTGCAGGCTGCTCTCACTGCTTCTGTGCCTCGAGAATCACCTGTAATTCACAAAATTATTCAATACAAATCCATGTCAGAACTAAGAATAAGCTTGGAAGAGTGAGATATTACTATTTTTATCAGTAGCAGTAGTAATAGTAATCATTGACCTAGGAACCATTTTCTGTACAACAAATTTTAAACCCGTTTGCTTTCTTACCTGATTGTTCACAATCTTCCATGCCCCCACTCTCCTGCATCTTTTCTCTCACACACTTTGTAAACTCAGTGTGCCTGAAGTAGAGAGAAAATTGGCATGATGATAATACAACATATAGACAAATAGAATTCATGAGAAGCCTAGAAGATGGAACAACAAAAATACACTTAACACAAAAACAATATGAGTCACTGCTTACTTGTGCTGCACAAAAGCCTTGACTAGCTCTGGACGTAGACGACACAGCCCATGAGGGAAACGCCTAGGAACATTGATGTCTTTCGCCTCCTCTACCCCTTCTGCCAAGCAGAAGTTGGCATCAGCTGGAGCTGTACGGTATACATCAAGGATGTAATAACGGCCATCTGCTCCCAACAGTCCCTGAGCATCCATGGAGGTGAACAGGGCTGCCTGATAGCCACTGGGGCCCACTACTGCATACCTCTGCAGGCCAAGGGCCTTGGCTGACTGGGCTAGCAGCTGCAAGAGCTTCCTTCGTGCTGGGTTCTCTAAAGGCCCAGTACTGAGGCTATACAGGAGGCCAGCAGGGACCCCAGACTGAACCTGGGCCTGTAGGCCAGGTGCCAGACCTTGGACACAAAGACGAAGGCCTCTGTAATCTGTCAGAGCAGTAGGGAGAGTGTGAAGAGCTTGAAGGTCTCCCTCTAAATCACTGTAAGCCTGTATAGCTTGTAGTTCAAGTCTCTGTGCTGCCCTTCGACCTCGTTCACCACCCAACCAGTCTTCTCCAGGTCCACCAATGTTCATAAACAGACCACCCCACAGGAATGCTGGGGCTTCGTTAGAGCCATTAATTGGATCAACATAGCCGTCAATCACTTTTTCGGCAGCTTGGGCTGCAGCCCATGCAAAGGCACTATTGACCTGTTTGGAAATAAAGGCAAGCTGTTAGACAGGGAGGTTGAGTATAGTGTATGGATATATGGCTTTTAAAGGGTGTGAACCTGTAGAAGGGCTTTTTCTCTCTGGAGTCTCTCTTCTAAGGTGGTCTGTGGTAGATCTCTAGCTGTCTGCATTTCCTCATTCCAGTCTGGGGCCTGTACACACACAGAGAGAAACATGTATAGATGACTAAATTTGATGGATAGAACAATCATACATTTTGGAAATAAGAGAGTAAAAGAAAAAGAGTTAAGGGCAAATACCTGATTATTAAGGCCCTGCTCCAAACCCAGTCTACAGCCATGGTTGGTTTTGTGAGAATAGAGCGCTGAACCTCCCAGCCAGCTCATAGTGTGGTAAGGGGTGGACATGGACTCTTCTGTCGACAGAGAAGGCCTGATGTGGAAAGATACAAATAAACATTTAATTTTATTCAATGTTTCTGAGTTCTGCTTAGGGAGGCCTTGTGCTCCAGTAAATCTAATAAAATGCACATTATGTTCTAGTGCTTGCTAATATTATGAACATCAGCTATGCCAATTCCTTTCCACTTCCGAGGCATACAGAGATTGTGCCAGCTCCAGTTGTGTTGCACTTTAATGTAGATTTTGGACCTTCAAAGAGAAAAGGCCAAGAGGCATCTAGAGATGGTGCAGCTCCACTTGGATTCCACATCATGAACAACCTCTTAATCAATACACAACATAACATTCTACATATACTATATCTCTATCATTGAGCATTTGAATTGGTGTTGAATCTATAATGATTTCAGATGATGCTTGAGTTTTTCAAACTGAGTGTATATGACTGCAGAAAGAACATCACACTCTCAGGTGTTTATAGTTTATAATCACACTTTTTTGTGTCACCAAATGAGGATGGGTTAAATTTGGGCCTGGTTCCTCTCAAGATTTCTTCCTCATACCATTTAAGAGAGATTTTCCTTGTCATAATCACCTCAGGCTTGCTCATTAGGGATAAATGCAGATAAATTTATATAAAAATGTTATGTTCTATAAAGCTGGTTGTCCATAGTTTAAAAGCGCTATACAAATAAAATTGAACAAATGTACAATAAACCAATTTACAAAATTTCTTTGTGATAAATAATATATACAATGGTTTCAGAAAGTATTCACAAACTTTTACTTTTTGCATACTATATTAAACTATATATTTTCATTTTAAATTGATAAAATGTATTTTTTCCATTATTCTGCATACAGTAATCTATTTTTAGAAAGTGTTGCAAAGTTATTCAAATTAAAACACTGAAATGTCTCATTGTTGATGTTTTTCTTCTTTGACTGGAGTCATTTCATTTAATCAAACAGAATGGCACACATGTTCATAGTGCAGAAAACTTTTGCTGGAAAATCTTTGCTGGACATGAAAATAGATGACATAATCAGGAAAGAAGATTATGTATAAATCCTAAAGCAACACCTCAAGAGATCAGCCAAAAAATTGGTAAGTTTGGTTACACATCTCCTTGCTGTTACAAAATAGCTTAAACACAACAAAATGAAAGTACTGGACTGGCTATCACAAAGCCCTAAAGTGAATCCAAAAGAAAATATATGTACTAAACTAAGATTGTGTGCCTGAGCATGATGGGAAACTTTCATATGATAAAATACTTACTTGCTTAAATGGTTAGATGTTAGATGAGGTTAGATGGTCTGTAGGTACATTCAGTATTAATGTGACCTTAAAGTCATTAGTGTTTGAGTATTTTACATAAATCCTACAGTATAATACTGGTATAATATAGAACAGATTGCTCAAAGGGACATCACTTGCTAAGTAATAAATAGGCCTAAATATTGTCTACAATTATGGGTTACCTGTGTCGGAGTGTACTAAAGTTATGCTTAAACTGTGGACTGAGTTGAGACAGCAGGTCAGTCAGGCAGTGACACACTGTAGTGGACGAGGCAGGACGTGGGTCAAATGCATGCACAGTAGACCTGAAATCATATAGACAAACAGTGAGAGGGAGCACAACTTGCTAGGTTAAGTTAGGGTTAACCCTGTCCTCACCTATTCACGTAGAATCCTCGAGGAGATGATGTAATGTCATAGTGATTGCCCTCCAGTGTTTCAACACTAATGTACATATAGTCACCCTGCAGTTTCCTGGAGCCAGGTGGGGGGTTCCAAGAACTAACTGACAGATCCAGCAGGCAACTGGGAAACTATAATGGACATTAATATCACTGTCATCTAAACAACATAACATCTGCACTATACAATCACTTCATTCACAAACCTACTGTGTAAAAGTGTAATTGTGTGTGTGTCTGTGTGTGTGTGTATGCATGCTTGCATGTATGCATGTGTGTGAAAAAGCATGAGTTCTGTGTACCTCAGGGTATGTGCTGGTAGGCAGTAAGGTGGCCAAAGGGGGGCGCTCTGTAGCCCCAGGTAAGATGTAATCAGGAGGTGAAGGCGTTTCATTTGTCTGCTCAGTCTTATTGTTAGCTCTTTTGGCCTTTGAAGGCTGACTAGTAGAAGGGACATCTGAAGAATGCAGGAGAGCAGACGAGTGAAGACAGAGCTGGTGTTATGAGAAGAACTTGTGCATGACAATATGCATAGCATAGTTCACTGTCTGACTTAATCAATTCACTTCCATTTTAATTTGAAATTTTCTCAAAGCAGCTTAACAGAAAAATAAAAAATTAGAATATAAATTACAAAGTTTAAAATGAAATTGATATTTATCTCTAATGAGCCTGAGCCTGAGGCAATGGTGGCAAGGAAAAACACCCTAAGCTGATATGAGGAAGAAACCTTGAGAGGAACCAGACAGAAAAGGATACCCATCCTCATCTGTATGACACAGAGAGTGCGATTATAAATAATGTCCTTTTTACAAGTGTTTATAGTCAGTTGGGTTTGTAAGTTATAATTAGATTAATGTTTACATTGAAAATGACATAATAGTTGATTTTTTGGTGGAGACTGTGATAGGAGATCCAGTTCATCTAAATTCATATCACTGTGTTGCATCAGTTTGCTCCAATGCACACAGTTACACTGGAGGTATGGAGATGCTTTGGGAACCTCAAGGTTATAAGACTTTACTGCAGAGACACTAACTTTTTATTAAGAATATTATTATTACTATTATTGTATATTTCTATACTTTATATACTTTGCATATTTTATATAGATGGCTTTATGTTATGTTATTTTCTATAATTTCAACTCACCTTGCCTTGATATTATCTTTTTTAGCTGCCATCACTTTGCCTCTGTAACTATGCAAATTTGCACACTTTGGAGGATTATCTTATTTTATCTTCACTCTTTCTCTGCTTACCAGCTGTGTGTGTGAACACATTTAGTATACTGGGGGATCTTCCCTCTATCAAGGTATCCTGTGGATTGAAAGTGCTCAGCAGCTCCTGAACACGAGCCAGATGAGTTTGAGCTGACCGTGGAGTGTATGGCTCTGTAACATACAGGCACACACACAACAAAGCAGATGTTAAAGGTTAGGTGAGGACAAGCACCGTCAAATTGTAAGAGTGGCACACGCTTTAATGGCATCTTAATCATTACCGGTTATTACATGGATTCAGGTGTGGTTACTATTCATTGGAATTCAGTCATTTACATACAGACACAGATGGCTACAAACATTATTTGTGAACTGAATTTAAGGACATATTAAGACAACATTTCATTAAATAGATATTTACATAAATATTATCAAACTGGAAAGCTTCATTTTGAAGGATTTAGATTTTTATATACACACTACCAATGTTTGATGTTCCTGTTCCCCACTTGTAATTAACATGTAAAT
>JAOTRN010000031.1:620994-635556 GCA_028566695.1 Bagroides melapterus
TATATATTCGACTTTAACTATTGGTCGTCATTGTCAATTGGTTTTTAACCAATGATGTCAGATTGGTGCCCTGATCAGAAATGCTAAATTAAATATCTGTGAGAGCTTTCATGTCTTGCATAATATCTCATGCCCTCAAATAAGCTGCCTTCAGTACATACTAATAAATGCATGTGTATTAGATATGCTGCAACAGAGCAGCTGATACAGAGTCCATATCTGTTTGTGTTTAGAAAACTAGAGTCGCTATAGGCAGATTTTTATTTAGTGACTTAGTTTGTCTACAGTATTTTGTCAATTGATGAAACCAATTTTCCCGTCCGCCAGATGACGACCCTTTGACCTATAGGATAATAAATACTGGCCAGAGAAAACAGAGCCCTCATGTGTATTGTCTATCAGGGGGAGTGTGTATTGTAATGTGTGTTGTATAGACATTAAGGACTTGGGCCTTGTGTAGATATTTAAACAATTTTCAAGTTAAAAAAAAATATGAATGTAACATTTCTCAACATTCAAACCAACTTTTCAGTTTAGTGTTTAAATTGAAGTGATTCATTATCTGATACTGCTGCATTTAAAGAAAAAGCAAAAATCCATAATTGGAGTCGTTGAGAAAATATTTGTCTTACAGTAACTGAAAATTGATGCAATTAAAATACTGTATGTGCAGAGACTGACACTGTAGAACATTTCGATCACACTTACACATCACAGCCTCAAAAAGACTTACACATACCTCTCATGTACATTTTGGTAGTTTCCAAAATTTCTTGATAGACAACAAACTCAGGCAGTTCTTTGTGAAGTGCAGAGGATGGATGTATAAACACAGGCTCATCCAGCATTGGAGTCTACACAGATACAACACAATACATTTATCATACCATCATATCATTATAAGTTGCATTTTGATTAAATATAAAATGTTATCTCTGACTAGAAATGGTACTCTGATCTAGACTGAGTATAATTATGTAGAACTGTGCGAATGTCCCAAGTTCCAGGTTGCTTTGTGTAGCTATACACTGATCAGGCAAAACATTATGACCACCTTCCTAATATTGTGTTGGTGCCCCTTTTGCTGCCAAAACAGCCCTGACCCGTCGAGGCATGAACTCCACTAGACCTCTGAAGGTGTGCTGTGGTATCTGGTACCAAAATGTTAGCAGCAGATCCTTTAAGTCCTGTAAGTTTCGAGGTGGGGCCTCCATAGATCTGACTTGTTTGTTCAGCACATCCCACAGATGCTCAAATTGGATTAAGATCTGGGGAATTTGGAGGCCAAGTCAACACCTCAAACTCATTGTTGTGCTCCTCAAACCATTCCTGAACCTTTTTGCTTTGTGGCAGGCCACATTATCCTGCTGAAAGAGGACACAACCACCAGGGAATACCGTTTCCATGCAAGGGTGTACATGGTCTGCAACAATGCTTAAGTAGGTGGTATGTGTCAAAGTAACATCCACATGGATGGCAGGACCCAAGGTTTCCCAGCAGAACATTGCCCAAAGCATCACACTGCCTCCGCAAGCTTGCCTTCTTCCCACAGTGCATCCTGGTGCCATGTGTTCCCCAGGTAAGCAACGCACATGCACCCGTCCATCCACATGATGTAAAAGAAAAATGTGATTCGTTAGACCAGGCCACCTTCTTCCATTGGCATGCCCACTGTTGCCACTTTTTGTTGGCACCCTGACTGGTCTGCGGCTATGCAGCCCCATACGCAACAAACTGAGATGCACTGTGTATTCTGACACCTTTCTAGCAAATCCAGCATGAACTTCTTGAGCAAATTGAGCTAAAGTAGCTCGTCTGTTGGATCGGACCAAACGGGCCAGCATTCGCTCCCCACATGCATCAATGAGCCTTGGCCGCCCATGATTCTGTCACTGGTTCACCACTGTTCCTTCCTTGGACCACTTTTGGTAGATACTGCATACCGTGAACACCCCACAAAAGCTGCAGTTTTGGAGATGCTCTGACCCAGTCATCTAGCCATCACAATTTGACCCTTGTCAAACTCACTCAAATCCTTACACTTGCCCATTCTTCCTGCTTCTAACACGTCAACTTTGAGGACAAAATGTTCACTTGCTGCCTAACATATCCCACCCACTAACAGGTGCCGAGATGGAGTGATAATCAGTGTTATTCACTTCACCTGTCAGTGGTCATAATCTTTTGCCTGATCGGTGTACGTCTTTGTGTAGCATCACAGTCCTGGAGGAACCAACTATATATGGTTTGCACCAACTATATAGGGTTAAATTGACAATCAAAAACTTTTTGTCTTCTCCAGTCTAGATTATTTTTTCAGCTACCTTTTACTTATATGTTTACAATTTTCAAATTTCAAATTTGTGAGCTGTGTGTTTGCATCTTCACCTTGTAGCCATTTCTCCATTTTGAATCCAGTAGCTCCTCAGCTTGTACTCTTCTGGCCAGATGATCTCCTAAACCAGCCAAAACAATCTGCCTCAGGCACACTACCTGAGATTCAGTTGGAGGGGCCATTTTGTTGTCCACACACACCCCCGCTTCAGAACACACAGCATTCACTGCACAGGAGAAATGATATATAAGCACACAGATATGATTAAAAAAAAGTTGGCGTCGATGAGGACATGTCAGGTTGTCATGTCAAGACTTCAGGTGCCTTGAGCGAAGGCTTTCTTTGTAATCTAGGCCTTATATCGTAATTGTTATAAATGAATTGTAAGAAATTACATATTGTATGCGCCCAGATTCCACTCTAAGATACACATCAGAAAGAGCTCTTTCCCAAAAAGGCTTTAGTATCACAAGGCAATATGTTTATAAATAAATTGTCAGTATGGGAGCGGCAACAGGACCTCAAAGGACCATCACTAAACAAAGGATATATGTGACCGTAATTACCATTTAAAGTGACCATTTGGATGAGAACACCTGTAACAATAGCAAGCTAAAGTGTATGTGACCATGATTAACATTTAAAGACATCCAGCTAGACAACAATGTAAGGCAAAGCCATTTGGGAGACTTACACTGAAGTTACATTTAAAGCATTTAAACTACAAAGAGGAAAAACAGTATAAAATGTTTGAACAGGATTTGTCCTGCGTTCTTATTGACTATGATGAGCCTGATGTACTCACGTATTTTGTCACTGCTACGTTGGAATAAACTTCATTAAGATCTTCATCATTTTATTTTCTTACAGAATACAACAATAAATGATGTGATTCAGTAAAAAACACAAGACTTTCACAAATTACTTTAAGTCTTTGGTAAATTAATATATTTGAATTGTCAATAAATCACAAATTTAAACGTTTTCATGTCTGTTTGTTGTTACATACACAAAATATTATTTTTATATCTTTCGAATTTCATGGTACCAGTTATGAGTATTATGCTACACACTCTAGAGAGATGAGACACTCATGTTAGGAATTTGACATGGGGAAACTAAAAGCAAACCTCTTTATCCATCTGACTCCTTACACACTTTTTTTTACACATTACTTTCTAAACCTTTTCTAACAAAAATAATTATTAGGACTAGAATAATGAAAGAAATATATTTGCCAAATTATTTCATTCTAGAAATGAACTACCTAGCAAAAACATCTATTCGCCACTGAGAGCCTACTAAGAGACCACTTGAATTACAAAATTAAAATGACATACACAATATCATAAAATGCAAATTCCCAAACACCAGAAACAATTATATTTACTCAAATATATTTATATCAAACAATCAATATTGTATTTAACAAAAATTAAGTAAAAACTGCATCACCTCTACTAACGTCTACAGTATAATAAAGTGCAGTGAAGGGAAAGGGTATTGACAGACAAGTGAGTGTTTATGTTTAAGCATGTTTAAATGCTGTATTAGCAGGGTTATTTTGACATTTCATTTAATAATTTTTCAATTTGTTTAAGGGTTTAGGTTTTATTGCTTTGTTTTTTTTCTCTCTGTGCATTCTGTTACACAGCTGAGAAAGTGTGCTGTCAAAAGATTTCCCTCCAAGTCATAAAGTCTAGATCTAGAAGTTGCTTAAACCCTTCTTTATTGTAAATAGTCATGGCTTTTTCCAGAGCTTAATTATTTAAGTAGTGACTTTTTTCAAACCCATTTGTTTACTTTTTCAGTGTTTTTCATGTGTATGCTCACCGTTTTTCTGGATTTTAGCACACTATGTTTGGTGTTTTCCTGGTGGTTACACAAAGCTGTCATGTTTCTTCACCATGTTCATACTGCCTGTACATATTTACCAAACTAGCAATAGCTGCTGTGTCTATTGTGTAAGATCCAGTGGTTCAATATAACCCATGCTGATTTTTTTTAACAGCACCAACTTATCTGTGTTATCAGGCAGAATGAGAAGGAAACATGAGCTAAGGCCATGCACACTCTTGGTTATTCCTGCTTTATTTGTGTTTCTGTCAGGGAGCACACAACCTGGACTAGCAAGGAAACTTTGGGTCATAAATCAGCTTGAGATTCCATGACTGACTTTTTAAGAGGAAAATGTGTGACACATTTTGGTAGAACCAGTTTGTTGAGATATAATAATAGTTTAATAATAGTTTATGATCTAAAAATCATCATATCACACACTCCAACTTTATACCACTGTGGACTATGTTAAATAAATGCTTCAAATTGTTATTCTTTAGAACATTATTTTAAGTATTCATTCAAAACCAGAGCACAGTGTGGTTACCTTTAACTATGTCCTGTTTCCCTGGGGTATAAATATGAGCTTGTGCACATGTAAAATCCAACTGATATTAAAACCCAGTGTTGACATATTTGTGGTCAAATGAAATGATCTCTTAAAATCTTGGTCATGCACAACAACAGCATACTGTATGTTGTGAGAAAGGGGGAAACAAGTAAAAGCTCCTTATACCCTCCTTATAAAGGTCATGAACAAGATCATGAGTCATACATACAAACATATTATCAAAAACTAGCTATAGCAAAGCAACGGGCAAGTCAGGAATCATAAAATTACAATAATTTAGAATGTGTCTTTTTGGAGAGAAAAAAGTGTTTTAAAAAAGAAGAGATTAATCTATACAACGTCCCTGGGTATTGCTCAGAATGTCACTTATTGTGATTGTTACTCTTATTACATAATAATTTCTGGTCATTTTTTAAGAGGACTGGCAATAATTCTGGAGAGCACTGTACCTGTGTTAGTGAGTTGTCCTCGCAGCCTACGTATCTCTAACATAGCTTTGTAGCGAAGGCCGTTTTCTTCACAGAACTTTGGTGTGCAGCCAGCAAACTCACAAGCCCCAACAGCACCTACACACAAACATGTGCAAACACACACCCACTTACTTTGTCGCTACATTTCACATAATAATAATAAAATAAAGACCACTGGCATATTTTAGATTGTAAGCAAGTGTATAATTATTTGCAGTATACCCAGCATCACCATGAGATCCCCCAACAGTAAAGACTGGCCCTGGCCTGCCCACAACCTCCTCATTTGACTGAAGCGTGCTTTTTTTCCAGCCAGCTTACTGCGCTCCTCTTCACTGCCCACTGGCCTGAGACAAAGGCAGAGAAGCAATTTAAAACATGCAACTTGTATAACAATTTCACACATAGAATATAAAATGCTTTTTATTCTTACCTGTCCAGTTCCTCAAAGATTTCCCTAACAGTCATGGCTGCCACTATCGTTATGATGTAAGGCATGCAGCCCTGCTGCCGGCCCAGTGCAAGCATCTTAGCATAGCGTGGTGCAACAGGAAATGCTGCCATGGCACGTCCCAAAGGGGTTATAGGACATGATAAACGAGCCCTCTCCATGTCTACCATTCTGTAAGAGATACAGAGTACTAGTTAACAGGGAAAATAAAAAAGTGAACTGAATAATTAAGCTATATACAAAATGCTAGTTGTATAATTGTTATAAGTATATTGATTTGAGCATCAGGAAAAAAGTCTTGACTGTCTGAGCTACCTGTTGCTAAATAATGGTAATTAAGTAATGTAAGCATAAATAGTTTATGTAAAGAACCAACCGTAAATATAGTGATATTTTTGAGGGTAGTAAAATCAGATCTGTGTTGGAAAGTGATTGGAAAGCTTTTATGATGTCAATCACTTCATCAAGCATCCCCAAATTATTTATCATGAAACAGCTCCTATAAAATGCATTTATCACACCAAAACATTTTGCCAAAACATCACAGTCAACTGAAAGTGTAAAAACAACAGAACACCATTATTAAAAAAATGGAGTAACTTAAGATGTGTATGCGGTGTGTGTTCCACTGACTAACATGAAAATGGACAGGGTTAAAAAAAATCATACTGCTGCCAGTCACTAAGAGCTTTAGTTATAATATGACCTGCTATTATATCTACCCACATAAATGGTCAACAGATTAAACACATTCACACGGCATGGAAATGACAGATGGGCTTCAGTATGTGTCAAAATAATACACCACTACAGATACTGATACACAATAGGCAGCACAAAATTTTACATTATTTTTTCAAATAATTTGTTTATTTGCTTACTATTTATTTATGTTACACTTTTACTAAACATATTATACTGTTAAATAGTACCTTCTATAATACTTAACAAAATGACTGCAAGATATTCTTTTTCTTTTGTATTATCAAAACTACTGCCCTCTAACTGGCAAAGTGGGATAATTGTATAATTTTATAAATCAGACAAGGAAGGAAAAAAACAATCCAACCTCCCCTGGCGAGGTGGTTCCTCTAGAGCACCCAAAGAGATAAGTAGCTGCTCAGCAGACATCAGTGCTTCTGAGGATGGCGGAGTAGGGAACGGAAAATTCACCACCTGCAAACACAGAACACACACAATTTAAGTAGTGAGAATAAACTCATTATGTAGTTACCATACTTGTATGAGTGTTGCACAAAGAGCCATGCAATCTCTTCCTCTAACCTTCTCAATGTTGAGATCTTTCATTTGCAAAACAAGGTCGTCAACAGGGCGACGAGTGATTTCAGCTTCAGAGAACTGGCTGAAATCACTAAACACTGCAGATGAGTAGAGCCTACACACATAACACAAAATACACAATCACACACAAGGAAGCATAAATCATCTTTTTTCAAATGAAATTGTAATAGTCAAAGACAGCCAACCTATAGCAATGTCCTGCCTCTGTTCTTCCTGCCCTGCCAGCTCTCTGATTGGCTGAGGCCTGCGATGTCCAGGTACCCTTAAAGGAAGAGACACCAGTCACTCTGTCATAAAATCTCTTCTTCACCCGACCACAGTCAACCACGTACTTAATTCCTGGAATAGTCAGAGACGTCTCTGCCACATTGGTGGCCACCACACACAAGCGGGCACCTGGAGGAGGTGGACAAAACACCTGCACACACAACGACAACATCAACATCAATTACAACAACAACAATAAAAATACTATTTTATTCCAAACTGGGTGTTACATGATAAAATGTAAAAATTAGGGGTACTACTTTAAAATGTTAAGTTATACTTGGGCAGGTGAGAACACAACAAATTCAGTTGGGTGTGAGACTGCTGAGGTGATTTTGGGGTGGTTCACATCAGTGCAGTTTAACTGTACTGAAAGGTAATTCAGCACTGAATCAATCCAATTAGTAATTAGCAAGCTCTGTGGTCCCAGGAGATTTTTGTGATTTCAATGTTAAATGATTCTTTTCCTTTTTTAACTATATTTTCAACCACACACACCTCTCAGCCCCCATTTTTTTGTTTACTTACATGCAATAACTTTTCCAAATAATATGCAACATTCTATAAGAAACACAGTAATACTGCATCACTATTAATAAAATAACAAACATAAAAGGAAACTATCTTACTTTAGCTTGCTGCTCAGGTGCCAGTAGGGAGTAAAGTGGCAACACATACAGAGGAATGGAGGGATCAGCCTTCTCCTCTAAGAGTCAGAATAAAAACACACATTCAGGTTATTCTGAGTCTGCAAGAGGTAGAACACACCTAAACCTCTGCTTAACCTAATCTCCTATACATTTCCCATTTCACCATCAAGTTATCACTAACTACCTTTTTGCATTACTCTGCCTTCTTCTGCACACTTTATTTAATCCTTCGTATGAAAGTCTTCATTTTTTATTACAAAGCAGAAGCCACCAAGAACCATTTCACTATACTCCCACAATCCACTATTCATTCCTCACTCAACAACTGAAGACAATAAAAAGACAATAAAAGCTGACCAGTGTCTTCTGGTTGATCGCCTAGATCCAGATCAGAGCATTTGTCATCATCAATCCCAGCCTGGCGATCTTCATCCCCTTCATCCACAGGTAGGGCAGAGTAGTTGTCCAGATCAATTTGTGGAAGAGACTGGAAGAGTAAATGAGACTGGTAAGTTACATGGTAGAGGATATAATCAATAAACACATGACAAATATAAAACATTTCATACTACTGATTTCTTCTGTTTCTGCTTCTTAAATTTTCTCAGCTCCTCCAATGTGTCCTCTGTTTCTGTACCAACAAAAAGAGCAGAAGAATGTCAGTTTTTTTTTAGATTTTGTGTTTGTGTGTGTGTGTATACACATGCCTACCAGTATGCTCCATGTTTTTGGGTCTGTACGGAAATGCCTTCCTCAGTCTCCTGCACACAGAATGCACCTCTGCTTGGCCTGTCAGAAACACCAGGATACCACCTACAGCAAAACACAGAACCAGTCAGTAACTGTCCATGTGTCATGTGATGAGCTGTGATGTCTACCTGCACTGGTTTATGGGGCTCATTTCTAACAAAAACACACATTTCCTTTGTCATCTACCAAGTTTGTAACTTTGAGATTTTGCCAGCACCACACAACATAAAGGCACAATTAAATGTCATTTAACAGTTCAAATATGCTGTATAAATTATTATGAAACTACAAACACTAAGTGCATTCAAAATACTTAAATTACAAATAATGTGTGTGTGTGTGTGTGTGTGTGAGAGAGAGAGACCTGGTGGCAGCATGCGGTGAATCTTGCATGTCTTGCGAAAGGCCTCTGCTGTGTAATCCTCCAGTGGTGTGTGCTTGTTGAAGTGAACTGTGACTGGGAACTGACGAGCCTCTACCTGTGTGCACACAGACCCATTCTTTGTTTAAAAAACCGAGCTCTATTTTTATCAATAAAAACAATTAAAGTACCTGTTTAGTGCAGCTTTCATATATGCACTGAAACTGAAATGCTAAGATCAAGAGAACAGGAAAAAAGTAGAAATGGCTGAAACCTTTATGACTGGTGGAGGAGTGCGAAACAGTCTCTTGTTTTCTGTAAAGTCTTCCACTCGCAGTGTAGCAGACATAATCAGCAGTTTCATGGGCAAACCTTTCTGTAAGTTTAAAAAGACGTATTACTATAAACCAGAGGTCTTTAATCTTATCCCCAAAGGGCCAGTGTGGCTGCAGGCCTTGATTGCAACCCAGCAGGAATGACATGTTTCCACTTGTTTAATCAGTTCATCTTGGGTTCTGATCAACTCCTATTTGGCAGAAATGAAAGTCTGCAGCTGTACTGCAGAGTCCATAAAAATTCAATTAAATATAGTATATTTTTTATTTTCCTCGTTAAATGTGTAAGATACCTTATTGCGGAGTGCCACAATGCGTGAGAGCAGGCCAATGAGGATGTCAGTGTAGACGCTGCGCTCGTGAGCCTCATCAATGATGATCACACTGTATTTCTGCAACAGAAAGTCCTGTACACAGGCAAGCATAATTAGGCAATGAACAAAAGGCAGCAAATTTTCTCTCTCTCTCTCTCTCTCTCTCTCTCTCTGTGTGCGCAATCATATACACCTTTTGAATTTCTTTTAGCAAGACACCATCTGTCATGAACTTGATCTTCGTGTCTTTTGTCACATTGCCTTCATATCTGATCTGATAAGACACCACCCTGATGACACACAGACAAACATGTTACATTTACATACACACATACATACATTTCATACTGAAGTGACTAGAGATTAATAGTTCTGAATCTGTTGGTTTTCATCACTCAATGTGGTCAAAAACTGAGAGCTCATTTGATTATTTGATTGCACTATTATTATTTATTTATGCAATTCACACTTCTCATATCTGTATACATGTCCAATCTGTATATATGTCCAATATATTATCACACAGTCACTGTTACTGAAACTTGTATATGTTTGCACCTGACACCAAGACAAATTCCTAGAACTGTAAAGTGCTCTTTGTTGATCCCTTTGCTGTACCTGGCAATAAACCTTTTTCTGATTTCTGATTTTTTCTGATTATGTTGGCTTGAGGAGGCGGTTATGAAAATGTTGCTACAACGTTAGAGATCTCTATAAACATTAATAGCCTATTAATAACCTATGTTGCTACAATGGAAGAGATATTAATATGCTATTAATATCTATTGAGATCTCTACCGTTGCAGTAACATAGACTAGGATGTCAGGATTTTTTCTTATCTGCCTTCAATAACTCACTGTTGTGAAAATGTTCAATTGTTTTCCTAAAAGAAGGATAAAACACAGTGCACATATGTGTATACACAATGTTTCATATAGCCTGTCAAATTGTAATTTACAAGAATCAAATTTATTCATGTTAATTAAGTGTACAGTATACGTACACTGCATAGGCTGAGAGGTAGACTGGTTAAGTTTAGATATTCGACTTTGAATACCATAAATACATGCATTCACACACCCAGTGGAGAGGTTCATCTCATGGGTAACACGGTGAGACATGCTGACTGCTGCCACTCTTCTGGGCTCAGTTACACCAATCATACCACCAGCACTGAGAGAGAGAGAGAGAGAGAGAGAGAGAGAGAGAGAGAATATATAACTGGGATAGATAATGTGATAATCTTCATGCATTACAGGTCTGAACATGTTTATAAGTGTACTTGTGCTTGTGTGTGTGTACCTTGCATATCCAGCCTCGTAGAGGAATTGGGGAACCTGTGTGGTTTTGCCGCTGCCAGTCTCTCCACACAACACCACACAATCATTCTCCTTCACTGCCTCCATAATCACCTGCTCCTCTGCCAAAACTGGCAGCTTCAGCCGTGCCTCCTACAAAACGGACAGAGAGACGGAGAGAAAGGACAAAGTCGGGGTTCAGATTTAAAAATCAGTCGGTTTGCTCTGAGCAGAAACAAAAAGGAAGGAAAAGAAATCACAATGTTTGTTTCTTTCCTTCTTTCAAACTCAACATCTTACTTTGGTTATTATTATTATTATTAGTAGTAGTACCATTAATAATAATAATAATAATAATAATAATAATAACAAATGTCAGTCACTATATCTAGGCTTAACAGCAGGTTGGAAATCTATTTGTGTTGATATTGATACGGACATGTCTACACATTTACTCTTTGTGCTCCAGCATAAAGCTTTACAATAGCACTGACAATAAGACTAACTGCCCCTTCTTATTCTAGGTTAGATCATTGAGCTTTTTCTCTTATTGTCACAAATATAGCATGGTAACATGGGACTCGGTTATCAGTTTAACATAACCATATGTTTTCTTAATACACCGACAATAAGGGTCTTGGAAATGTCAGTGTCATGTGCCACACAATGTGTGTACAATTATTACACAGAATTAAATTTGGTCATTTATATTATGTTTAAGCAAATTCTTCAGTGCATGTTTCATATCAATCTAATTTGTATTACATGGTGAACAATATGGTGATCTGATATCAAGAATGGTTTTATGGTTGTTGTTGTGTGATATCCTCACACATACTAAAGCCAACCAGACAGCTCTATGATCCCAATGCAGTCAGCTGACTTCTTATCACACCATCAGCTGGGTCTTGTCTTGTGGAAACTCATTGTGCTTAAAACTGCAAGGATGTGCCCCATCTAATAAACTGGTTAATACACACAGTTCAAGTAACCTCAAAGAGGTTCAGGGGTAGAAGCAGAATAGAGGAGATTTCACCATCTGATCTCTCTCTAAAGCAAATACATCTGCATCATATGCTGGTGTCACTGGGCCATTTATTTTACTTCATTTGAAGTAAGTGCCACTTATTCAGACATTCTTGTATTCATATATATATATTAATTAGCAAATATATATTCAGTGGATATAAAATGTCTACATACTTCTGCTAAAATGTCAGATTTAAAAAAATATATATATGGAACTTTATATAAAAAGTTTAACGTGAAGAACCATAAAAATCAAGTTGGAGGAAAAAATAAAAGCTAAAAAAATTTACAATAACCTGTTTATATAATTGTACACAGTACTCAGCAATACTCAGTTTTGCACATCTTGACATTTTAACTGTGTCAGACTGTGTGGGGTTCTCCTGTGCTCAGCGTTCTTCAGGTTTTCCCACAGATTCTCAACTGGACTGTAAAACCTGGATCTAGTTTGAAAACATATCTTTGTTGATTTGGAGGCATGCTTCAAGTTGCTGTCATGCTGAAAGGTGAAACTCCTTTTCATCTTTTTCTTCATCTTAGGTTTTGTGCCAGAATTAAACTGGTATCATGTTATCACTTCCACCAACAGATTAATCCCTAGTTCCTGCTGGAGAAAAACAACCCCGATGTATGATGCTACAACCTCCATGCTTCACCATCAGACTTGTGTTCTTTTGATGTTTGTTCCTGTGGGGTTTTAAGCACCTCATATATTTTATATTATGGCAAAAAGTTTATATTTGGTTTCATCAGACCATAACACATACATTTAACAAACTTCTGGGAGACTGAAGGCAGAAAAATGTTTCTTTGGTTTAAAATAAAAAGGATTTCAGAGATGGAACATGCCTAAAGTTGCAATGATTCTTTTCTCTGCTTTTGATTATAATATTTAAAGTGTTCCACTGTATGCAATTGTTTGTATTTAAAGTGTCCCTATGTCTTTTGATTTTTTGTAACCATCTTCTGATTGATATTTTTCACCAATCAAATCATCTACCTGCTTTGTTAGCTCTCTGCAGCCCACAGCATTTCCAGTGCCATGTTACAACAGAAATATCAGGTAAATTATTTAGGGTTAATTAGCTACTTTAAATGATGGCAAGTGTAAATTAATTAGTAGACAATATTAAACTGAATGTGACTGGTTGATTCTGACCGCTGCTTCACTGCCAGATATAAAAAATAAAAGTGTCTCCACTTGTAGAAGTTGGGTATTAAAATAATTTTTTTTTTCCTTTCCCCTGAAATATTTCTGAGATGAGATATTTTGAGAGATATTGGATATTTTGGACTGAGAGTTTAAACATAAGGCCGAAGGTATGTATACTAAGTGCAGTCTTCAGGCTATATAAGTCAAAAGATTGAACTAAAACTACTTAATTAATGACTGAAAAACTTCACATTGTCAGTTGTTAACAGTTATCAGATTTTACTCATTTTAAAATGGCAGTGGGAATAATCTTTTTTGAGCCCTTCTGTAAACCAAGACAGACAAAAACAAAAGATTTTCATACCTGGATGTCTGGAAGTCTGTCTACAGGAATGAACACAGCTGGCTGACAGTCTTTCTTCTTCGCCACAACTGTTTTTTCATATTCCTTTTTCTCCAGATCATTTACGTCCACCACTTTTGTTTCTGCCTCTGATTCCCATTCCTCCTTTATGGCACTTGCTGCTGAAACCTCATTTGCTACATCATCACTGGCATTATCCCCTTCTTCCTCAGAAGAAGAGTCTGACATGCTGCTTGTCTCCTTCTTAGAAGAGTCTGGTCCTTCGCTTTCATCCTCATCCATGTTTCTCTTCCTCTTTCTGTTAGCACCACTGAGACTGTTGATTTTGAATGTTGCTGAAGCATCATCTAGACTTTCAATATTAACTCTTCAACACACAAACACACACACAGTTAATAAGTTAAATCTGAGATTATGTGCTATGTCTCCAGCCTAAATACAGAAATAGGTTAAGAACATGGGCTTACTCTTTAGTTTGATAAAGTTTGTCTCCGATGCCTAGTTTGGAGGTTGTATAAAGCAGCTTCAGTTCAGATTCTGGCAACTGAACTTCTGCCAATTTATCCAAGACCTCTGCTCGCTGCAAGACGTTAAGAATATATATTTATATACCCAGACAGATAGAGACACAGTCTTAAAAATCCTAAAAAAAGAATCCATCCTAGTAGAAACATGACATTTGTGGAAGATTAACATAATGACACCAATGGTGTATTGACTAACTATATTATGGTAGTACGTGATTTAGGTTTTTGTGTACATAAACATGACTGTGTAACTGATTCCCAGGTTAAACACAGTAATAACACAATAATAACCTTGCAGTTGCTCAAAGAGCAGGCATGAAAATTAACAATGCAACCAGCAATAAATGCTTATCTGCTAGTCTTTGTACAGCTTTGTTGTAATTGATCTTCATATTTTGCCAGACAACAAATAAAGCAGCAAAGTAGTGTCCTCCTTGCTAAAGAATATATATATATATATACACACACACACACACATATATATACGTATATATACGTATACGTATGTATATATATACATACATATACATACATATACGTATATA
>JAOTRN010000031.1:635656-652136 GCA_028566695.1 Bagroides melapterus
ACTATCTCTATATCACTGCCTCGTTCTCTGGAAAGAACTGAACAAAAAGAAAAAACAGACTTGCCAACCCCCAAGAAAATTAGAAATAACAAAATTAGACAGCTAACTTGGGTGACAAAGTTTCACCTATCACCAGATGATTGATAACATACACTGAACAGCTTTCATGATGCCACATTAATTTCTTGAATTACATCCAAACACAGACCATATAAGAGCAGCAACCTAGCATGAGCTAACCTCTGATTAGATTAGATTAGATTCAACTTTGTCACTGCACATGTGCGTACAAGGCAAAGAAATACAGTTAGCATCCAACCAGAAATGCATTTCACAGTTCAATAAATAGCATATATAATCAGGATATAAACAATATGAATTTGTATATATATATGTATATATATATATATATACATAATTTGCATATATAAACAGAACAGAGGTAATACAATGGGTGCAAATGAGCAAATGATTATAGGTGGTGCATCCATGAATAATTAAATATTTAACACTAGTCCGAGAAGGAGTTATGCACAATGAGTGCAAATTTGCACAGAAGGGTTATATACAGGAGTTATATACACTGATAATGTGTCAGTCAATGTGTGTGTGATCGGGTAGCTAGCTAGCTAGCTAGCTTTAACTAGCTAATGAATGTTTGATATGGCAGGAATGGCTAGCTAACTTAGCAAATGGAAGAAGAAAAAAAAAATACTTTATACTTCAAAATACTTTCCCAGCCAGAATTTTCACCTGAAAGGAGAAAGTGCCGTTTTTGTGATATTCACAAATAACTGATTTCAAACAAAAACTTGTATAATGCTATCACAGTCTATCACACCATGATTGGGGGCGGGGCTTCCAAGAATATCCGTTGTTAATAGAAGTTTCTAGAAACCTATGGAACTGTCATTCACTTCAGATGCTTGTAACAACTGGTTTACTTGGAAGATTTTTCAGTAATAAATCAGACCAGCGTTCTTAAAGTGAATGAAGAATGTTGATGGTTCGGAAAATGTTAGGATTCTTCAGCTTTTTTTTTTTTTTTCCCACATAGCATGTTTATTTCTAAATCATATTTCAGCTGCTGTGGTTGCTGGTGATTGCGAGTGCAGACAGAATCCTTTCGTGCCGCTGTCTGATCTCTGATATAGTTAAATGATAGGAAAGACATGGTACAAGGAGGGATAGAGATTGAAATGAGTGTGCAGGGCTTTTGAAGGCAGTTTCTAGGTCAAGGTTTGGGATGTAGCTGTACAATTTTAAAGTCTTTATCTGAGTCATGCAGAGGAAAGGACACTCAATAAGGTCATAGTGCAAAAAAAACTGCTACTCTATGAAAGCTACGATAGCATTATTAAAAGATATTGACAGATAAAAATCTGTTTCATTAATATACTATACTATATATTATTTATTCTTCCAAATACATAACAAACATGTACAACTGGCTTAGCAAATCAATTCACTCAGTTAGCTAAGGTGGAAAGGATGAAAATTGCTTAGCTAATTCAGCTAACAAACATTCAAGCAGGGCTACACAAGCAAAGAGAGCTAATTAGCTAGCCAATTTAGCTAATGGATATTAACGCGTCTGTAAAGAAAATTGCCCAACAGTGTTAGCTAGTTAAGCGTCAGGTAATGCTAAACCAAATCACCCACACTCAAGCTAATGTTTGAAAAGAAAAATAGCTAGCTAACTTAGCTAATGATTTTTTTGTTTCACTTATGGTGATGTTTACTGAGTAAATGTTTTTGTCCTGGAATTTTAGTTGGTTCTGGCAGGAAAATTAGTTATACATTATCTGAATATTTTTTAAAAGAAAAATGCGGTACATAAAAAAAAGTCATTCACTAATTAGGTGTCTAATGGATTTTTACTGGAGTCGATAAGCACCGTGTTTGAGCTCTAGTGACACCGAGAATTTTGCCGCGCGGCTCACGCTATTGTTGTGCCCAAACCCAGCCTGTTTAAAATAAAGGTCTGCCTTATTAATGTAGAGATTCATTTTATTAGATAAAACACATATACGAATAATTTTATATGCTTAAGTATCTTGTGGTATTGATGGTTGGGGTGGTGTTTGGGGGGACACGATCACCTCACCGCATAAAATGCTGGATATCATAAACAAATCATGTGACAAAGGTGGTTGAGTTGAGCGACTCCAGCGTCTGAATCTCACCCGTCTTCATATCCTAAGTTAACAGATAAAAGAGTGACTGCCTTTCTTCAGTCTCCAATTCGTGCTACACTGGAAACAAAGAAAATAAAATAAAAGTTATTAAAATATGTCGATAATTAAGATAAGCCTCTTGAAGTAGGCATTGATCCTAGATATATGAACTTTAACACCGTTTGCATTTCAAATCAAACTAAAGTAACGCGCACTTTCTGGTATTTGCAGTACACAAGCCGCGGCTCACCCGCGCGATACAATCCCTGCCCGTGTGATGCGCGCGCTGCTTCTGCTCCAGCGCGAAATAGGCGTGAGGTGATGAATAAGCGCGCGCGCGCGCGTGTTGTGTTTGTATCTTTAAACATATGCATATTTCTCAGTGTTTTGTCTGCCTGTATGCTCACCAGTCTGAGTTTAATAACGACTGGCTGATGAGACCAGCTGTTTTCCCGGGTCATGGTTCTGGTCCAGGGCTAATAGCTGCATCGGAGCGTGAATTTGATAAAACATACTCGTGCGTTTTCCAGATCCCGACACCCCATTCTCAGGCATGCGGAAAGCCGATTTTCCCAAACTCTATTTTGTGCAATTCAGTAAACATCGAGCCCAGCAGGATGTTCACGCTTATCTGTAATATATTCTCTGACCCATGTCATCAGTTTTTGTATCATAGAGAAACTGTTGTAATGTTTATTTTTGACTAGGAAACTTATTTCTAACATTCATCCAATTTATTATCAGTTGAAAAAAAAACAATACATCAGAAAAAAACATCTAAAATCATGACAGGTGTTTGCACAGATGTTAGCGTAAATAAATGAAGGGAAAGTGACAGGAAGCAAAATCATGTTTTGCTTCACTATATATATATATATACATATATACATACGTGTGTATATATATGTACGTATATATATACATATACATATACGTATATATATATACACAGTGTATATATATATATACATATACGTATATATATATATATACATATGTATATATACGATATATATATATATATCTCAAAGTGAAGGATGTTCTTTCTGGTGGAAGAAATAATTACCAAAAAGCCTTGTTCACAGAGAATAAAAACTATGTAACAATATCAGATTTCCTCTATAGGTAAAGTCAATTATTTTATTTGCATATTTAAATGTATACACTATTAAAACACATATACTATTAAATGTTATAAAAATGTAGAAATATTGGGGACATAAGTACTGTCCAGAATCCTCAATCTTACTCTCATACACTAATGTTTTCTCTCAGGTTCAGACCTGCATACTTCTGCTTTTTAATTTTAAACCACACTACAAATATGATTTACAATTCTGTGCCCATAAAGAAAAGTGTTGCACATCTTTCTATACAGCAAATTCTTTCAGTTCCATTTACCAAGCCTGCATCATAGATGGAAATTCATATTTCCTCTTTGTGTCAATTTGTCGTGTGGCCTTTCAATTTTTCTTTTTTCACCAGTAATACATCCAGCACCTCAGTGCAGTGAAGAAGAACACTTATTGCCTCACACCTAGCAGCCATACATTTTTGCTTACTTACATGGGCTTTTTTCTCTTTCTGCTCCAGAACATTCTGCAGAAGTTTTTTCTGTTTTTTGGTCAGAGGTTTCTTCTTCTGGACAGGTTGTTCTACCTTCTTTTTCTTAGCTCTGGTGCCTGGGAGAACCAATGTGTTACTTTCATCCACTCCCTTCAGTCTCGTGGACTCTGAAGAGAAGAAAAGGTAACAACAATAATAGTGAAAGCAACTGTGTAGTTAACAAGGAGGTCTTGATTCGGCCCTGAGATGCTGAATCATGTGAATCAGCCCAGATGTAGCATCTATTATCCAAACCACAAATATGTTTTATGCTGAGACTGCACGTTAGGTTTGATGCTAATTTTATACGTAAACGAGGGTCTTAGAGCACACCACCATCACATGACCACAGCATAGCATGTGAGGGCAGTTTCAGCTGTTGCTCCCTACCCAAAGTTCTTTTACTGGTATAGACTCAAACATGAAAAGAATTGGGGATCCAAAGTACAACATCTCAACACATAAAGAGAAACCACCCTCAAAACAGATACAAATCATTTGGGAAAAAGTGAACACTAAATATAGAGAAAACTGTCTTGTCACACAGCATACATGCTGATGTAAGGTTCAGTATAGACACATATGGGTAGCTAGTGAATTAAATCTACACACCACTACTACTAATTAGCAGTAAGTATGAGGTCTACAGTTTTGTATACAAAAAGACGCAGATAAGAGCTGGTGAGAACTTTACTGTCTAACTCCAGCATCACTTCACTCTTCGTTTCTTCAGCAGATTTGGGAGCTGCTGCATTTTGCTCCCTTGCCTTCCAGTTGTGTTTCTTTCTCAGCCTCCCCATAACTGCAGATTACTGTGGAAAATGTAAGAAATTTAAGAACAAATTTTCTTTATAAAAAAAAAAAAAAAAAAAAAAAAAAGAACTAAGGTAGAATATTGTTACAGTTCCGGGATCTAACTTATTTGTCTGTAACTTTAAATATTCGGCGCTGCTATAATCTCGTAAAAGGTTACAGATAAACAAAAGAAGCATACCACTACAGAGTAAAAAAGTATAAAGTTTTAAAAATAGTCATTTTACTAGGTCAGCTATGACTAACAGCTATTTTACTATATCAGTGTTTACGCATAACCTGACACACAAACAGTCTTGTTTGCAATCTTGTAGACTAACGGTAATCACATTAATCACATTTTTTATCCGGCACAAACTAAACTTACGGTTAAGGGAAAGTAATTTCTGCTTTCACAATGCGTTCTTATACCGATATTAACATCTGCACCAGATCTCACATGTGCATCAACAGGAACACTGTGCAACACCTTAATGGGACCGTCCAGCTTACACACGTAAGCAAAGTGTTCCGCTTCGCCTTTTCTCCACGGAGACTTGCCACTTGTGAGTACTAATATTTTTTATACTGTAATCTTTCATTTATTTTAATTTCCATTATTAACCAGTATTTAAAACAATACATCTATGACTTTCGGGAAATCCACAGGATTGTATGCAATTATACCAGAAGGAAAAACGTAGCTCTTTTAATTGGACTCACGACTAACTAGCCAATATGTTTGTGGTAAACATTGTTCCTGCCTGAACCGTAATCAACGGGCGGGTACAGCAACTACGCCGCCATCTTGGACAGGGCAAATTCTCCTAACTTTAATTTTGTCAGCTAAGTTTCTTTTTAAAATCTCAGCACACCGTTTGCAAAATTTGACTGCTGACACCTCGCTGACACTTGACAAAAAAGCAAAAAGAAGCAAGGTCTTACAATATATATGATTTCATTTCCTGAGAGACTTTAGGGATGGTTTTCTAAGATGCTGATTGTACAGTTTACTGATTTACCATCAAAGAATTTTCTGTTGAGTAAACTTCACTGGACTTATCCACCACCAATTTACCTATTACAAGTAGTTCTTTACTATGATAGATAGGAAAAAGAAAAACTATATGTATGCTCTTTAAATTCTACAAATCCAGTATTTCAAAATGTTTTTCTAGTTTAAAAAGTTTCTAGTTTATATGGTTCATTAAGTTTTTGACAAATATGTGGTAACACAGGTGTGTTAGAAACACACGGAGGTTAAATTCTTGTTTTTGTGTATTCTGTAAACCAGTGTTAATTTCGTTGATATATTTTCGTTATAGTTTTCGTCAACCACAAGATTTCACTGACGAAAACGAGAGGATAACTAAATAAAATTGAAGTGATTATGACGAAACTATAATTAAAATATATTGACATATTAGTTAACTAATAAAAACGAGACGAAAATGTGAGTGAGGGACGTTTTAGGAAAATGAATGAAATCTTACCGTGGTGCGGTAAAAGTAACGTGCTGATCCACCTGGTGACGCGGGATGAGAGTAAACGATATCGTATTACATACCATGGGTGTATCTGACTTAAACTATAATGAAATGGCAACAGCTGGGAGAAAAAGAGAAGTTATATGCGTCAATTTCATTTTTGATGTCAAGACAACTAAGACCTTGTGTAAACCGTGTGGAGTGGAAATCGCTGGTAAAAACACAACAAATCTAAAGCGACTGCAAGGGAATCATCCTGAAATCCGCAAAGGTTAGCATGACATTTTTGCTAATGCTATTTGGTCAAAAGCACGCTGACTCAGAAGAGTTTTTGCATAACTAAAACAGTATAATCTCTCGCTGACCTGTACTAACTAGCGAAGTGACTACCTTCGTCTTGGCATTTGTTGCTGTCCTCAAATTGAATCGGTTATGTAACAAAATGAAGAGTGCACGTTTGAAAAAAATAATTCATTTTTATTTAATGTAAGTTAGTGAAGTTACGTTTGTGAACGAATCTGCATTTTTAAGTTTTAAGTATGCCTAAACGATCTCGTTGCATTGACTCATTTGTCGTTCACTAATCTCCCTCTTTTGCGTGACAAAGTCGTACGTGCGCAGGCGCAGCTCTGTCAGTTTGTGGCACGTTTGTGACAAGGTATAAACAATGCATATCTAATTTCTGGCCTTTTATAGAAAGTCTATATTCCACATATTTAATGAGACTTGGTTTTATTTAAGTTAGACTATTTTGTATATTGCAGTAGTAAATTACACTTAAACCCAATATATTTTAGCCGACTAAATCTACAGTAGATTTAGTCGACTAAAACTAGACTAAAAGTAAAAGAAAGCAGATGACTAAAACTAAAATTGCATTTTAGTCAAAAGACTATGACTAAAACTAAATTAAAATCTTCTGTCAAAATTAACACTGCTGTAAACAAATGTATGCAGTTACAGAAGTGAATCATCAGCACTGCTTTGGTACATTGCTCTAGTTCATCATCTAAATCCAGACTAATTATGAAATTTTTATTAAAATATTTATAAAATTATATAAAAACAGAGATTTATGATAAGCAAATGATTTATGCAAATAACTCAAAAGAGATATTAGACAAAGAGCCAGAGTTCCTCATATTTCAAATTAATTTGTCTAATGGCTCTTTTATGTCTCATTTGAAGGAATATGAAGTGGGAGAACATAAAAGCTGAAATAATATATATATTGTTTTGTTTCAAACTAGTGTGAGGTATGTGAAGTTTAAACACAGACACACACGCACGCACACACACACACAGTAAAAAAAAAAAGAATTTTATTGTATAAAAAAAATAGGTGTTTCCATGTCAAACATATTTCAGAAGAACATACAGCACAACATGAATGCTAACGTTCATAGGCGATTTATAGTTTTCACCAAGAACTGAACTTGCTGGCTGGCATTAATATTTCAAATGCAGTTTTATATTCCATAGCTAGTAAAGTAAAGTGGGATTTAATCAGCACATGCTGCAAGTCTCTCACTGGCTCATTTCATTACTGTTTTTAACATGCTGTCATCAACTTCCTCTCATTAGCTATATTGAGCTATATCGTGACACTGCTCCCATATGCAGTAAATCTCTAGAAATGTGGTTACACTAGATTAGCAGTGAAGGAGCTGCTGTATTAACACAGTATTAACCTGATGCTTAGCAAGTAATGTCTAATAGAAACTCTAAACACTGCTGCAAAGGTTTCTAATCAGTAGCACATTTCTGAGCATAAGTCTTGGGGGGAAAATAGGTTTTGTATTGATTAGTAAATATTTTAACACTGCTAGGGAGTCACAGGTAAAGGTAGGCAAATGTATTATTTAGCAAGCGAAGTTTAATATGAATAATTTTCTTTTAAGGGAGCTGGTGTAATGAATTTGGTCATGTACAGTTCATTTGACTATTCAGCCTCACAGTCAGTGGCACAATCAGTACAATAATGTAATTTTATTAAAGAATGTACACTAATGTTGGCTGAATAAAGTAGTGTGAGGAGTTTCTCCTAATTACTTTCTTTCTTGAGAATATAAAGCAGGAGTAACCAGTATTATTTGTCAAAATCTGATTGGTTGCCGATTTTAACAACATTGTTGTACTAATATAAGAGGGCGAATGAAAACCTAAATGGCAGACAGCATGACTTTGGCATGCACGCATCTTCCAGATTTTAAAATCGAAATTCCTGAGAGACCATGTTAATTCCAGATGTCAGATCATAATCAAGTCTCAGATTAACTCTTCACAACTAATACAACAACCCTACACCTGAGCAGATAAAGGTTACATGCCATGAAATAGCAACAGCTATAGAAATAGCATTCCCTGAGGGAATTAGTGACCAACTGCTGATGAGGATTAAATTAACAATAGTGAAAGCATGCCAGTGTTTTAAGCCAGTGAGTGATTGGGTCTCAGCTGTGAAAACTTTCTGCAGCTGCTCGTTGTGCATCGTAGCTCAGCTGGTGGAAGCGGTGGAGGAAGTAGACCACCACAGCGAGGAGGATTGCTTGCACCAATACAAAGATGAACAAGCTGATCTGTGAGGCCAAAGCCAGATCACACAGCCAATAATTACAGGAGTTAAGCACCTCTTCCTCTGACAGGAAGGCCACTAGTCTCCCCTGTAGGCCAGGAGGAGAATTGCAGCTCACATTTCTGGAAAAGGAGAGAGAAATGTATACATTTATAACTGAACTTTTTGCTGTTTGTTTAAGTGGTACAGTACATAGATACCATAACAGCTTTTATGGACTTTTTAAACTTGTAAACCTTTTTTTTCCCTTCTACAATAATGAATCAGTAATTTTTAGCTTCAGAGAGTCACTTTCAACATTTTGTAATAAAGTTAAAGCAGTTGGTCATAAAATAACACACAAAACCAAATAAGTAGCTTAGACATGAATTCGCTGTTCATTCAGCCTATGACTTGGCTAAGTATGCATTCTGAGCATTTAATGTCTTACAGCCATTTGTGTCACTTGCCTTATCAAAGCATCATTGTTCTGTTTTAACAGCCATCCCCTCAGATAGAGCACGGCACAATCACACTCCCATGGGTTCCCATGCAGTGTGACCACTTGCAGCGCCTGCATGTTGTCCAACAGTCCAACAGGCAGCGCTGTGAGGTGATTATCATGGAGCTGAAGCTCAGTGGTACTGACAGGGAAAGATGAAGGCAGCGTGGCAGTGGTGAGTCCACGCCTGCTACAGTCCACCACAGCAGATGCACAGAAACAACCATGAGGACATACAGCCTCAGCTTCAACTACATCTCCCAGCATACAAACGAGGACGAGCACAGTAAATAACACACACTTCATACCAGCACACACTGCAGGGGAGAGAGGAGAGAAAACAGGGTTTAAAAGTGGCATGTAATAAATGACACTAATACTGTTTATGTTAGAGAGAAGACAGAACATTTCACCATCTCACTGATATGAACACATTTTTGTTACTGGAACAAGCAACTAATATAGGAAGGTTGTCTAAGATAATACTTGGAAATGAGGAAAGACAATCAGCATGAGAAGCAAAGATAAAGAGCCGGAAGCAAGAGATGAGCAATAGAATGGATGATGTTACAAATTATTTTTCTGTTTTTTTTTATTCTTTGCCAAAGGAATTGCATAATTTTAATGAAATTGCATGATCTAGATTTTGACATAAAAAAGATAATTAACCCACTGCTGTTAGCATGAACAAGTAAGAATACAGTCATGAGGCTCAGGTTCAATGTTGTGAAATGATGAGAGAGCTATCTCAATGGTGTTCATAATCAGTGATAAATAAATGTTCTCTGTGTAAAGTTATTTTTTCTCCAGTAACATGTCTTTTGCATGGATCGTATAACTGGCAGGTATGTAACTGAATGGTATAACTGCAGAGGTGGCCAGGGCAACTTTCAGTAGAATTGAAATAAAATCTTTAAATGCCTTTTTTTTTTTTTTTTTGTTTAGTATTTTAAAATACTAAACTTGTACGTCTGATTGAGATGTGCAAAAAAGGAAACATATTTTGTGTCAGATAAAATATATAGAATTTATTTATTTATTTATCCTAATTTAATAAATCCTAATTTAATAAATCCTACCATATGGAGGGTTTTCCCAAACTGCCACTCATATAACTTAAAATAATAAACTAAAAATGAACTGTAGGAGTAGCAGTAGGAGGTGATTTCTATAGCTAGTTCAGCATTATTAGCGCAGTTATAAACTATACAATTTCTCCTATCCAGTGGAGAAAAAAAGTATAGAAATAAGGACTACAATATAATATTTTAGCAAAAGTTTATGAAGAAAACAAGTGTGAGTGTATATGAAAATATGCAGAGCGTCTTACCAGTATATAAATGTGTTCTCTGTGTAAGAGGGGCCCAATAGAAAGACAGCATCCACTCTTGCAATAACAGTAATGTTTTAGAGGCACAGCTGTGTCACACTGATAAAGTAGCCTTAATACACACACACGCACACACACTTATATTTACTCCACCCCCTGAGGAATATCACAGGAAGTGAGGCTCTAAAGTACACCAGCATCCGAAGGGAACTACACAATCTTATAATCCATTGCTTGGAGGAAATTCTGACAAATACCCAGATACCAAAAGTCTGAATTAAGCATATTTATTTAGAACAGTAACCTGCATGGCAACTCCACACTCACCGAGAAGTAGCACTATTAAAATCCTAGTCTGCCATTAAAGAAAAAGGAAGTTTCACATTCACACTCATTTACACATGCATGTGCACACACACACACACACACACACACACACACACACACACACACACACACACACACACACACACACACAGTCAGAGCCCAGATTCAAACCAACACTTTGGCTAAAATGCCATTACAAAACAATTTATGCGCATTCTAGCTAAGCATTAAAATTAAGTAGATATAAATTAGATACATCTAAAAGTTAAAGTTTCAGTTAATTTAATTTTACATAATATTACCAAAGTTAGCTTCACTCACACAGGCATAAACACAAGAAATATTAAATAGATGCTTCACATTTGTACTTGGTAGGCAAGAGCACCAAAGCACCAAGCAAACTGTTTTGCAAATATACAGTATAGATTATCATTGTGTGTGTCACACTGTGTAGTAATCCGCATGTTTACATGACCACTTCCATTATCACCCACGTGACAGAATATTATATAAGATGTGAAGTGACTTGTGTACATTTCTGTGCATGGTTGCATTCGTGTATGTGTGTTTGTGTGTGAGATCATCACTGGTCTTTCTCATGCATCTGCTGTTGCATCTTCTGTAGCATCTCCTGCATTCTTTTCAACTGCACACACACACACACACACAAACACGAGGGTTAGTGTGGTGTTAATTCGGTTTACTCTCCAGATCACTTCATATTTATTGTGATTATGATTTAAGCCTCACCTCCTCGTCCTTCATCTTGATGAGTCTCTCTGTTTCTGCGTCTGGAGTTGGCAGCGGCAGAATGGGAATAGGACTGTCCATACGGTTGTCCTGTGTAAGTTTACTGCAACACACACAACTACATTTTATACAGTCTGTGCTAGAATGATTAAAAAAAAAACCTGTGTGCAACTTAAAAAATTATGAATATATATAAATTAAATATTCACTTTTACGGGCATTTGGCAGATACCCTTACCCTTATGTAAAAAGATATTCCACCTAAAACTATTTGCCTTTGCCAGGAAGTTCTCAGATCTTTCTACAAGATGATGAGCCAAACAACTTAACACAAATAGTTAAAGACAAATGTAATCTGCAGTCTCAAATTGGGAAATCTACTGAAACCATGCTGTCTGTTTTAGAGAAGGAGAAGTCCATAAGTGTTGTCGATATGGATTCTCTCCAGGGCAATATATATTACATATGTACATTACATATATTAATCATAATGCCAATTATTTTAAAAGATGTGTTTTGTATTGATAAAAGATAGTCAATTAAAATTCAACTTCAAAAAGGAATAAACAAGTAAAAGCACAAGCTACAAAGCTACTTAAATTTACTAGTAACTACAGTGTAACTAATAAAAAACGTCTTGAGAAACAAGACCTAGCTACACAAGAATACAAACACAACAAACCTGGTCATCTCCTGAATGCACTGGGCTCTGTAGTTCTCATAATGTACATCACATGTCACATCTTTCAGGTCGTGCATGTGAGAGCGAATCAGCATGTTTCTCAACTTCACAAAGTCACAGTGGGACTGGTTCTCCACTGCAGGAAACACACAAAAACATCATGAAGTGTAATAAAATGACACAATATACACACAATGAAGAAGTTACCGAAGTTAACAGCAAGACTCCTATACAAATATCTCATTTCAGAATATTTGTCCATGATTAGCTTCTAATGTGTCATATCTAATTATAACATATACACACCTCACCTTCGACAATGCCCCAAGGGTAGAGACGTCCTCGCACTCTTTGACCTCTCGCTTCCACCACTGTATTACTGCCAATCACAGCAAAGGGGGTACACTCCTGTAACACATTTTAAAACATGAACACGTACATGTTTACAATCAGAACATTTATAGGAATATATGAACAAAATTCTGTAGGTACCTATAAACATATCAGCCAGAAATCTCCTTCAGTGTTGTGGATCATTATTTTACTTGTGTGTATAGAAAACACAACCCTTACACAGTTGTCACTGAAATTCATGGCTACTGGATATTTATTTTAAATTGTTGTTGTATGTGGCCTCTCCATCATACCACCTGTTTTCACTAAGACTACGAATGCCCACATATCATTGTACATAAACAGACTCAAGATATTGATTATTCATCTTAATTATTATTCATTAATTGACGAGTAAATTCTGTAATATGGTTACAGCTGGTCATTCATATCAGTGTGAGTTTGACACAGAATATAAATAGAGCAAGCGAAGTAAATATTCAGCTGTTGTGAATTTGGGCCAAAAACTGTTCCACAAAAGGCACATTTTTGGGGGTTCAAGGAAGTTTTAACGCAAGCGTGTTCTATAAAATAAATATTTTATAAGCTGCTGCTTATGAAATAACCAACGAAGGGATTTATTGTTGAAAATTTATCCAGGTTCTATTTAATTTGAGCAAATATTTTCACTGGCTGCTTTTAGCTCACTACAAAGCTGAATCTAAAAGCCACAAAAATATATGTCTACACCCTTTAATGCCATAACAGCTGTTGCATTATATGGAGCTTTATACATTGCATCTGACCTTCAGCTCTTTGTCCATCTGTTTAAACTCCTCATCCTCATCAGAGTCACACTCTGGAAATTGGTACACTTTAATCCCAAAGCGCTCAATTTCATCTCGTACCTATGCAAAAAAAAAAGAGTAAAGTGATAACTGAGGTTAGCAGCACATGCTGAAGAGAACAGTGAATAAGCAATATTTAGCTGTAATACAGGACGGAATAAGATGTTGTGTACTCACCCTGTCTTTTAGCTTCTTTATCTCACTTGGAGTGAGACAGTCTGCTTTGGCTATTAGAGGAATAATGTTCACTTTCTCATGCAGAGCTTTCATGAATTCCACATCCACTGGCCTCAAACTGAAATTAACACACACAAATTGCCAGATAGACCTTTAATTCTTCAGGGATAACACTGTATATACACTGTATGGCCAAAACATTTGTGGACATCTGACAATAACACCCATATGCGATATACGTATGGACATCCCTTTCCAGCCTTACATTTACATTTACGGCATATAGCAGACACCCTTATACAGAGCAACTTCTATATCATAGCTCATTTTATACAACTGAACAATTCAGGGTTAAGCTGCCTTGCTCATGGGCCCAGTAGTGGTAGCTTAGTGGACCCGGGTATTGATACCAATTGGTAGACCAACACCTTAACTACTAGGCTACCACATCCACATCCAGTCTTAGTCCTCCCTTTACTGTTATGATGACCTCTACTCTCCTGGGAAGGCTTTCATCAGATTTTGGAGCATGGCTGTGGGGATTTGTGCTCATTCAGCCACAAGAGCATTAATGCGGTCAGGCACTGATGTTGGATGAGAAGACCTGGGGTTTAGTCAGTGTTCTAGTTCTTCACAAAGGTGAAGTCCAGTTCCTTCACTCCAACCTTGGCTCATCATGTCTTCATAGATCTTACATTATGCATAGGGGCGTAATTCATGAAAGATTTGTACACTGTGGTAACAATTTGAGGAGCTATACCACATATAGGTGTGATGGTCAAATTGTGTGTGCATACAGAGCATATTACACACCCATGTCCAAATGGTGGTATGAAATAAAGACAGCAGTGCACTCGGTTATCCAATATGTTCTTCCTGTTGAGTCCACTTTCATCCCTGAAATATTGTTCAAACTGCTGATCAATGTAGTCGGTGATGGGTTTCCAACTGTGGAAAACACAAACACGATATCAAAAATATCAGAATGGAACATGAATAGCTTCATGCTGGTCAAGTTTGAGGTAAAGTGGATCCTTGGTGCAAGACAGACACACACCAATCCTTCACAGGGTCCCATACATGCACATACTGGGGCAACAAGGGGTAATTTAAAATAGCCAGTTCATCTAATAGCATGTTTTTGGGTGGTGGGAGGAGACTGGAGAAATGAGCTAAAACCAGACAACACAGGGAGAACATGTGAAACTCCAGACAGACAGTAATAAGAACTCAGGATTGAAGCACAGACCTTAGAACTGTGAGGGGATGCACATTGTGCCAATTTGTCAGGCAAAGTTCTTACCACTCATTATTGTTTACTGCATCTCCAAATCCTGGTGTGTCTACAATGGTGAGTTTGAGCTTGACACCCTTCTCCTCGATATCCACTGTGTGTTTAGTGATCTCCACTGTCTGATTAATACGCTCTAAAAGAAGAAGAGAGAATGGAAAGACAAATGATAAATGCAAGATTTCCCAATCATAACATAACAGTCTTCAGAAGCTGAACTTAAAATTTAAATATAAGTGTATGTTAGAGTAGAAATCCTGGTTCTTATTAAAGTACTGGCCATATTTTAATTCTTCTATAGATTTACAATCAAATACACCAACAGGTTGAAATTAAATTTTGGGTTACAATCCTTACCTTAAGCCTACAAGTTCATACAGTTTTATGTTATTTGTACTAAAAATCTATCTATAGATCAGTGTTCACTATCTATATATCACTACCGCCCCTTCCATAACAAGGTGAGCAAACTGTACAAAGTTCTCTACAATAAGCCTCTTATCATATCTATACACTAAATGTTTGTAATGACCTCCATGGCAGAAATGTCACATGATTACAGAAGGATTAAAGTGCACGATGATTTGATCCTGGAAACAGGCTTAGGGAGAGTATACAGTGGGTTTAACGTATCAGTAAACTATAGAAGCATATCAAAAAAATGGAAAACAAAATGGGATCAGGACATTCCTGTATTGTATATTTTAACAGGGTTTGACTGTATTGAAGCTGAACACTTGACTGTGATGAAATAAACTGGTGAAGGAAAAAATCAGCAACTGCTCAGTCTATTTTTCTATTTTCTAAGTAATATGTAGAACCTCTAAGAGCATTCTTCTTTGTTGGTCTGGTACAATCATACTGTATGTTTTAACCTTGTTTTAACATTCATACACAACTTTAATTTAAATGTCCAAGACCAAAATTCTCTACTGAAAAATTAAAAGCCCACACATTGTGTAGCATTAATCAGAACAATGGAGAGGCAGCAAGTGCTTCCTTAATGTTTTAAAATTAATTTACATATTAACAATGAAAGTATTCAAGAGTAATATGATTTGATAATTCACCACTAGCAACTCTTAGCGCAATTTGCCCAGCTGAGAACATGGTATGTTTGCAAGTTTTAAATAAATTACGTGAGTCAATAATTTTTAGCGCTCAGAGTGCCTCAGCAGTCAGAACTTAGCTGTAGATGTCAGTGTTTTATATTGGAGGATGTTGCAACAGAATTAACATTAGGCCTGCTCTCTGACTAAATAGTCTGATGTTTTTGTAAAAAAGTTTATATTTTATACATCCTGCATTTCCTGCATGTCGGTCAAGACTTACAGTATTATTATTTGCGTGCAACTAAGAACTGTTAATTATGTTGGCTTAGAAGGCCAACATATTGTTTTCCTATTTAGGGCCCAAGCACTATAGTGCGAAGGGCCCTATTGTTTTTCGTCGGATTATTTATTTATTTATTTTTATTTATTTATTAGGGCCCAAGCACTATAGTGCGAAGGGCCCTATTGTTTTTCGTCGGATTATTTATTTATTTATTTATTAGGGCCCAAGCACTATAGTGCGAAGGGCCCTATTGTTTTTCGTCGGATTATTTATTAGGGCCCAAGCACTAT
>JAOTRN010000031.1:662660-674401 GCA_028566695.1 Bagroides melapterus
AGTTAAAAACACTCTGAGCACTAAATAAATGTAGCAGGTTATTATCCTCAAAAGTACTTGTCTACATGGGCCATGTGGTATGTGCGTGTGTGTGTATTCCAGACTAAACTGAGAAGGTTCTGCTGAAGCCATATTGAAGAAAGCTAATAAAACCTACAGAGCAGATGTTTTAACAGCAGGATTCTTCTGGACAACGAGAAAGAATGCTTAATGCGTTTTCATTCTTTCTTTCATTGATCTAAATCCCACTTTCAGCAACAGGCCACAGCAGCAATATTCGCAATGTTTTAGAACAATCTCTGATTTTTCAGCAAACATGCACAAATGCCACCAGTATAATGGATCACAAATAGCTGAATCAATAACCAGTCCTTTAGATTCATCTAAGTTATTAGAAGATCATTCTAAATTAATCTCAATTTATTAGATTATTTGATTAGAAACAAACATTTGCTCACATGACCCTGTAACAAAATTGCAAAACAAAATAATTTTCCAAACAATCATAAATGCACAAAAACACACAACAAATATAAGAGCTTGTGTGTAGAATCAACCTCTCAGAAAGCTCAGAAATCTTATGAACAGTGACCTGATGGTCTCTGTGAACACACCATGTCTCCCAGTATAAGCCACGCACACCTAAAGCTCCACTTGTGCTTCAGAACCTTTAAGAAAGTCTCCAGTACTTCAGATACACCTGTGGGGATCTGACACAGTCAATTATTTTTTTAACATCAAAGTTAGTACAGCAGAGAAATGTTCACAATGCTAGTTTGTAGTAGCAGCCAAGAACACCACCAGCAGACTTTTCCTGACATTCTGAACACTTTCATGTTCTCTCAGCAGGGACAATGTTTCAAAAGGGCAGAAGCCCCCCACTCCCCTTGTCCTATCAACAAATCTCCTCCTGTTATGAGGAGGGTTATTTTCATAGCATGAAGATAAACCCACTGGGACTGTGTGTGTGAGTACTTGTGTGGGTGTCATTGTTGTCTGGTCCAAGTCCAAATAAACATGACACGTCATCTGGATGGAAAGCGTGACCATGTACATGGCTCACTGAATCAAATGAGATGTACAGAAGCCTAGAGAAAGAACGGAAGAGGCAAAGTACAATATGATAGAAGCAGAAGGAAAGGAAACTACAAAGGAAAAAGAAAGAAAAGAAGGAAAGAATAAAAAGAATCAAGTACTTGATGCTTAAAGTATGCTTCCTCTAGAGACAAAAGACAAAAGCCCACAGCTCAGTGTGATCTTATATCATAGACAGACACATCTGCTGAAGGGATAAAACTACCAAATACAACAATCAGGAAATTCAGCATATCTTTGTAGTACAACTTTGTGAATAAGATATATCAGAGCTTAAAATTTCGAATGAAACAAGGTTTTAACACCACTTTAACCCAAGGCATAAAGTCTTCCAGTCTGTTTGTGTTGGCTGGTAAAGGTTAGTGGATTGTGGACAATGGGGCAGAAGTCTTTTCAGTCTCTCCACAAATTAAAAAGGGAAATGAGGCTCACCAATTCTATTGGTGATTTGTTTGCTTAAGGATGCATTATGATGATATGATGTCATAATTGACGTCATATGACGTCATATGATGTCATAATTGATGACGATTTGATATGATGATTATGATGATATGATGTCATAATTGATGTCATATGATGTCATAATTGATGACAATTTGATATGATGATTATCAAATAAAATTTGAATTTGATTTGACTTATGATTGTGTTTGTGGAGCAAGACTCAGATAAAAAAAAATTCAGATAAAAAAAAACTCTCAGATAAGCATTTTCAAGACAGTCATGAGAAAATGTCTATAAAGGTTCGTCACCCATTCTTACTGCTAAAAGCAGGTATTAAGACAAACAATGATTACAGCATTACAGTATGTACTGTATTTGAGTTGGAGCAATAATTAGAGCAGAACAGAATTAGGACAGATTAGCTGAATGAATACTATGCACAGTGGAACGTAATCCTTGGTTGAGCAGTTACACATTGTGGTGTGCAGTATTGTGAATTCTGTGTCAAAACTAGCAACAATGATAAATAAGGCTCTATTCTTAGCATAAGGCATTTTCCCCTTTTGAATTTGGACTGGAAGGCTATATTTGACTTTCATACACACAAAAACAACATAAACACAGGGTTTTTACCACAACCCATTATTATTGTACAAACAGGGATTTGCCATGCAATGCAAAATAGCCTTTTCACACTTTTGCAAGACTCAGCATGAGCTTACTGCCACACACAAACAGCCACCCACCCACACACAGAGACACACACAGAGACACACACAGAGACACACACAGAGACACACACACACAGACACACACACACAGAGATACACACACACAGAGATACACACACACAGAGATACACACACACAGAGATACACACACACAGACACACACACACAGACACACACACACAGACACACACACACAGACACACACACAGACACACACACACAGACACACACACACAGACACACACACAGACAACCCACAGTTATATGAGCAGTCACTGACTCGTAAGCAATGAACCACAAAATAATTTTATCAGGTAGATGATATATTGTATTCACATGATGTTGGCTTGCCGACTATTAAGACAATACTTGGAAGTTCACAAAACAAGTTAACATTGGTCAGCACAAGAATTAAAGTGGAAATGCATCTTGGAGTCTCTGCAGCAGGATCATATAAGAGTGAGAGCCACACTTCACTGTTCAATTGCTGACTATCACAAAAGCACATCCTGGTCTTTTTGATCACTGACTATCTGCAGCTGTCCAGAACATTTAATTCATACATAAAGACCTAGAGTACTTAATGGAAGCCTAGGACATACTTTAGAGCACTGACCTAATACCAACTAGTGTGTATGTAACGGCTTGAATTAGAGATCTGGTGCCTTCTATTCAGCAGGGTGCATGAGACGCTCACATTGGCAAAATCAAAAATATCTGTGTGTATACACTACAATTAACGATTTAGCTTCTTCAGAAATATCAACACTGGTTTTCATAAGAATAAACATTTCAAAGCCTGATTAAAGAAACAGGTCTCCAGCAAGGATGTTTTCAATAACAAAAAACTTGGCTCTGTAAATGGGAGTCTCCATAAACCTTCTCTGGAGATCCTATGACCTGACAGATTAAATAACATTTCTGAAGGCTATGTTGAAGTCAGTAGGTGTGTGTGCGCTCAGTGGATATTTATTGTTTTACTGTGAGCAAAGACAGTGAGAATGTGGCCACATTCCAAGGTGCAATCACTCTGTAAGAGAAGATAAATAAACAATGACACACTTCTGCACACACAGGAATAAGCCCTCATTTTTAAAAGTTAGATGGTGAAAGAAGGTGAGTGTGAGTTGAGGCACTGTCTATACACAGGATGTGACCTCATGATCTCACTAAGTTCAAGTTGCTATAGGTGTGACACTGTTATTAAGGTTCCCATGTAAGTGGCCATAACAGTAATCTTTTTCCTCGTGCTTGTGCCACAATGAGCTAATAGACACAATTCAAGCCTTCCTTAAAAACAAAGCACAGTACTTAAGAGTTCACAAACACACTCAAAAACACACGCACACCTTTTGGGATTTTGCAGGTCTGACATATATTGGTGTACTCAAGTCAAAGGACAAAGGGAGGAAAGCTTTAAAGGTTCAGCAATGGACAACAACAATAGAAAGAAAATTTCACACACTATGAAAATGCTGCTCACAGTTTAGTCAGGATATGTAAGGAAATGTAGCATTGTTTTCATGCTCTTATGTATGAATCTAAAAATCAACTGAATAAATTCTGGTAATAGTGTCAGCAACAACTCTTCACTCAACGAGTCTCCATTCTTCAGAAAACCCACAGAGACCATCAATATTACACGTTTATATGTTGTTGAAGCAAGCTAATTCTCCATTAGAACAATAAGGAATGAATTGCAAAGCTTCATTTTCTTTTTTAAATAAATACAGCTCTGTATAGGCACCTATAATTCATTTGCACAGTGCAATCTGTATGCTGCCTCACAATACAAAAATGACAAAAGCAGAATGTTAATGTGAGCCAAGTGGTAGTGAAACATACTCAGAGTGCTTTATGAGTTATGACCTCAGTCAGGGAAACCGCTGCTACGTTTGGCCAAACTCTGATAAGAATCCAACACAGTGCTCCCACATCCACTCCACCAATTGCTTAGACATACATCAAGAAAGCCATATTGTCATAGACAGGCTGCTTCCTGGTTCATGAATCAAAATCAATAAAAAAAAGAAAGAAGGAAAAGGAGAGTATACAAGTAAAAAGAGGGCTTGCTTTGCATTGTGAGAAAGCAGATGAAATATGAAATTGAATAAATATCAAAATCACTGGTTATAACGGGTTGTTTCTTATACTCCAGGCTTGGGGTGTCAACATTCTGGCAAACCTTGCAACCACACTGATCTTATCAAAAACAAAGGAAGACTCCCCTCATTCAGCCATTCACTGACCTGTTCAACTACAAAGAGTGATGCCAGTAGTTTTTTTTTTCCAATTTCCACATCCTGTATAAAAGGTCAAATTAAAATACAAGGGTACCTGCTACAGTATGTAATTACCAGACATTTCTAACAATAACACCAACACTAAATCTAATAGCTGGATGTCCTCCCTACTGGAAGGAAGGTCAATAATCCTCTAGCTTTCTTTTTTGTAGAAAAAACAACACGCATACAGTATAACAGAACAGATCCATTTCCATAGTACACCAATTTTAAAGATAATTGTGTGATGATTATATATCACTAAATTAATCCATATACATCTAACTCACGGTGTGCATTAGCAAGATATACAGCATCAAAGCTACAGGAGACAGCCACTGATGTGGTGTGAGCTCATGCTTGGCTCGTTGTCTTACTGTGGTTAAAGAGCAACACAAGGATTGCTGAGCCAACCAGAGGACCTCAATGCTAGGAAATGGACTGATTGATTACAGGAAGACAACTCAGACTACACCAGCCTTATCTTATAACCCTCAACTATATCCAACATGACCCAATACAGACACCATTACACACATCGCAAACCAATGAGGTTCAAATGGTCTTCAAAACAGTCTTCATGCTCTAGAGTGCCGGTGTGGCCAATAATAAATAATGTATTAGCCCATAAAGCCAGTAAATCCTCCAGTTTACTTGCCCAGTTTTTATGTTTTGTTTGCTCAGAGGTCAAAATGTAATGTAAAAACATATAGCAAATTAAGTTGCTTGCAAAGTGCACGCATTTTATAATTATACTGTTCTAACATAATTTTTTATCATAGCACATGTTGCACTTACACCCTGAACAAAAAGTCAGCAAGCTGCTGGCCAGAGTCTTGAATACAAGATGTGGCATCACTCTGTTCTCACATCCCATGCCCCTCTGCAAAAAAATTTAACTCTTGATGTGTTTACAGCAGGTGAATAATAACTCAGCTGTTGGCTGGAATTTATTTTGCTTCTGTGCGTGTCAAATGAAATCTTTCATGTTGCTTAAGTCAATAGTAGGACATGTTCCTATTTCATAGGTTAAACCTACTTGTTCAGCAGACAACTATGAATATGACTAAACTAACAGCCCAGAAATCTGCTTGTCCTGAGCATCCAGGCTGCTGAACAGTGGGAAATCAAGATGACATCTAAGCATTCACATAAGGAACGACAAAGCCAAATCATATTATTATTATTTTTTTGCAGGACACTGAAGACATATGTGTTTGAGATCAAAAGATGAATATTGGATAACAGATCAGAATTTCATTATTCATTTCCTGATCTATACATCTAGATGACCATAAAACAGCCCTAATATAGTAGCAGATGACCCAATTATTAGGTGAGTACAGTTATCTGGATGTATGGATGTTTTGGTCTTTAGTCTAATCTTCAGGATGGGAAATGATGCTCAAGAGGGTTAAGGTCTCCTAATCGACTGATTGGCATATGCTAATACCCTCTATTTTTCCCTGATAAAGTTCTGTTGTTGTTTTGTCATTGTGTTTTGTTTCATTGTCTCACTGCAGGATGAAGTTTCCTCCGAATGTGACTGGATGACAGAATGTTTATTCTTCTGAATTCTTCAAGATAAATATCAGTAAAGATTAGTGATCATATTCCAGATGAAGCCATGCAAACCCATGACATTACCTCCACTATGCTTGAACGATGAGCTCATATGTTTTGGATCATGAGCACAGCCTTTCGTTCTCTAAACTCTGGTCTTTCCATCACTTTGGTAGAGGTTAATCTTAGTTGTAGAAACTGTGTGGTTCATCTCTTTGTTAATTCCAGTTCAGCCTTCTGATTCTTACTGCTGATGAACGGTTGTTTTAGGGTTTTTCATCATAGTTCTCTGTTTGTCTGCTGTATTCATTGGCTTAATCTCTGGTTGTAAGTAAATCAGAGGTTTCTTTCTTTTCAGGACATTCCAAATTGTTATACTTGCTATGTCCAACACTTGGGCAATGTCTCTGATTGATTTATCTTCTTCTCTCAGCTTAAAAATGGCTTGCAATCCTCTCATAGGCAGCTCTCTGGTCCTTATACATTGGTGGTTTATTCTTTTTAACAACAAATGCAGTCCACACAGCCAGAACCCATGGCTCAAACCAGGAGCAGATGTTCAAAGTGAAGAACAGGTGTCTGGGGGGTTGGTCGCTGTGAATAGCCTTGGGCTCTTGAGTGCTAGTATTTGAAGGACTAATCCAGTAAACAGTTGCTTTTCAAATGTTTAAAGCTTATTAGAGCCTTTTGCTCTGCTTTTGCAATGCAGTGCAAATAATGATGGACAACCAACTGAGCTATAAACAAAGGGTTAGTAAAAATCTATCTATCTATCTATCTATCTATCTATAGATCGATAAATCTATCTATCTATCTATCCATACTGACTCGAGTTCTGTCACTGTATAATACAGGGCTTAGTTGTAATGTCATCTAGATGTTTGATAGCTATAGAATTAAAAATTGTAGTGAAATGTTTTGAAAAAATGTGTTCTATAATACAAAGAATATTACAAAATATCACACATAATAACTCTATTCAAATAATATGCACCCACTCTAAATACTGGTTTACAAACACACCTAATCGACAAAGAGAACACAAAAAGGATTATAGTATTTCTGTTTAATCCGAGTCCAACAATCACTGCAGCAGGTTAGAGAAGAAACATGAGATTAGTCTAAGAGGAAATCCTAATTACACTTCTCTCTGATCATGTGGTGCTGACACAGATATCAATGTGGCATGTGTGCGTGTGCACATGCATATGTACCCTTTATTTACCCCTATTACAAGGCTGTACTCAATAAAAATTTAAGCCAAATGATGATTGATTAAGCTTTTCAGCTTCTTGTGGAATTACTGATAAGAGAAGAAGGTATGTTAGGTAATGCCAAACATTATCCATAGTATGTAATACATCTGCTCAAAAACACATCAGCAGGAATGTTGGGAACCTGACTATGGGCCAGAATCCAGCTACACAGCACTGATGGTGATTAACAGTGCTGCTTTTTCTGTGTGTTCAGAGGGCAAAGGGAAGCATCTGCAAAAATTAAAGGAACTTTACTGCTATCCGGCAAGGAGTGCAGGCGCCACCTCTAGAACAGACACCGTTGTCTTAAGACCAGAGTGGCAGGACCACGATTAACAAAAACATTCTCTCTCTCTCTCTCTCTCTCTCTCTCTCTCTCTCTCTCTCTCTCTCTCTCTCTCTCTCTCTCTCTCTCTCTCACACACACACACACACACACAGTTAATTTCTCACTTAATCTAACTAAAGCTTAATTTCAACTGGTATTTGTGGGAGTAAGATACACACTCACCCTCCGTTTCAGGCGGTCCCTCTCTCGAAGCGTCAGAGTGTCAGCTTTTGCGATTACAGGGACAATGTTAACTTTGCTATGGATGGCTTTCATAAATTCAACATCCAGTGGCTTCAGTCTGGAACACACAAACAAAAGCTTAATTTTATTCATATTTGCACAGTATTTGGTATGAAACCCTTTGCCTACAAAACAGAATCAGTTCTCCTAGGTTTTAAAGGAACTCAGCATGTAGGTTGTTCAAAACATCTTGGAGAACTAACAGAGCTTCTGTAGATGTAGACTGCCTCAAATCCTTCTGTTTCTTTATGTAATCCCAGACAAACTCAAAGACGTTGAGATCAGGGCTGTGTGGGGGCCAAACGATCACTTCCAGGACTCCTTATTCTTCTCTACACTGAAGATAGATCTAAATGCAGAATAAATCTGGGGCCAATCAGACAACTTCCTTATAGTACTGAATGATGGACAAGTACCTGCCTACATTTCTCATTGCGGACACTATTTGCAAAAATGCAGCCCCAAACTTGCAAGTACCATCCACCAGGCTTGGTTGCCTGCCAAAACACATTTTTCAAGACTCATCACTCCAGGGCAGCTGCTGCCAATTTACTGTACCCCATTTGCTACGTGTACACCCAGATGGATATACCTGGGTCCTACTGGTTTCCGCCAGTGCTGGTGTCTGCTGACACCAGATTTTAGCGGACATCTTTTGCTGTCAATGGGAAGCAAGCATGATGCATCTTTTATCTGCTGCATTAAGTTTCCTTGGCTAATCCACTGCATCTACGCTCTTCAACACTGCCTGTATCTTTGTGCTTCTTCAAAATAGCTTAAACAGCACACCCTGTAAACCCAGTCTACTTTGAAATCTTTGCCTGGGAGAGACCCTGCTGATGCAGTATAAGTCCCTTGTGTCTTGTTGCTGTGTTCAGTCTTACACTGGTGAATGAGCTGTGACATAAAACTGTCTTCCAAAACCTCACCTTAATAGCAGAGCTTTCTGGCTTTTCCTCACCCAGTGTTAAGCCTACTACACAGCTGTTTCGGTTTCAGTTAATGACCGTGTTTCAGCCTACATGTGAAATTGATGATCATTAGAACCTGCTTGGTATAATTAAAATTATTATTTTATAATTAAAATAAAATCCCTGACTTATAAGTATACAGTGAGCAAGATGCTGGTGTGAAGGTAAAGTGTAGTCACACCAAATATTGATTTGGTTTCATTTTTTTTCCAGTTTGCTCACTTTGCATTTTGTAAATTGATGAAAATGAACATTCAAAATATACATATTTTTGAAAGCATTCCTACTTTACAGAACTTCACCACACCTGCCTAAAACTGAACAGTACTGTATATAAATGTTGTAAATAGATAGAGATATGTGTGCAGGGGTTAAATGTGGTTACTGAGGTTAAGGCTTGGCTACATTCATTATCAGCATTAATATTTTTTTCAATGCAGGGTCTTCACAAGAATAGAAAGACAAATGTGTGTGATTTACCCATGTCCAAATGGAGATATAAAATAGAAGCAGCAGTGAACTCTGTTGTCCACTATGTGTCTGCGATTCAGGCCACTTTCATCATGCAGGTAGCGTTCAAACTGATTGTCAATATACTGGATGATGGTCTTAAAACTGTAGAAGAACAAGATAAAAATAAATAAAATAAAATAGAAATTATGACAATATTATAGTAGTCCTGGACACTTAGTTCTTATATTTATATTCATATTCAATTAACTGACAGAGGCTGAGGACACAGCGATACAAAGCATTTAGACATGTCCAATCTCACGTGCAGGGTTGTTGTTCCAACTAAGCAAAAAGCCATAACAGAAATATGATTGAAGGCCAAGATTAACTGATTAAACTTGAGGAATTAGCTGTTTAACATTTCAGACAAGTTTAGATAAGCTACAAGAATTCATAATCAGAAAAAAATCCAGTTTTCCAATACAAGAGTCCTAGTGGTCTAGCATATTAATAAATATAAAAGAAATTATACAAAAACAAAAAAGTGGACAGTACAAAAAGTACTATCCTAGATATGATCTGAAGAGGTAGGTCTTTAAACCTGTGGAAATTTGTTCTGCAAACTGCTTGAACTGGGCCAACTGTCTGAAAACTGAGAAACCTGAGGGCTAAACCATATAGGGACCAATTACATGTACATGTAGTGTAGCTTATGGTGTGATTTCCACTTATTACATTTTATTACATTTTATGACTTGAGATTTGACTTTAATGTTATCTCAGGAGTCTGAATTTATTGACAATATCATTTACAGGTATTGTTTTGCCAGGCATCAAATGTCTTTGATCAATTCTTGTCTATAGTAATTACACATATACTAGAGATGAAATTTTCATTTATAGATTTGACAGCTGCTCTCATTTGACTTGACATGAATAAAACCTTAATAAAACACTACATATTACACATAAAACACTTGGCTTTAGTAGTGTTTGAATCATGCCTGTGTCAGCAGTTAGCAGAGAAGACATGACAGCAAATACAGTTTCAAATACAAAAACAAACCAGACATCAACACACTCACTGACCAGTCTTGACTGTTGATTGCATCCCCATATCCAGGAGTGTCCACCACAGTGAGGCGAAGCTTCACCCCCCTCTCCTCAATCTCTACCGTTGAGGCCTCGATCTGCACTGTGCGCTCAATCTTCTCTACAATAATGAAAAAACAAAATCCCCTCAGTGACCCTCTTGAAATCTTTATATTATTTAAATCCCCACCGGACTGAAATGAAAGAAGCACTGACAGGTGAACAATTAAGAAACTGACAATAGTCACATTTCCATTTAAATATTAAAAATATTTGAATATATAAAATTTGAAAAAAATAAGAAAGTTCATGTTTTCATTAAATAATGTGAGAAGAAAACAACAGATCTGCAGCCAGTCCATTAGAGACTACAACACAGTGGGTACTGAATAATTCAGCTCCTGACCTCTTCTCTGCATCACACCTCAGACAAGTATAGATAAGTTGTCAAGTTTTTTGCAATTTTGTGACTAAATATCCAGCACATTTTCAGGGCCTGAGGTCTAAATTTATCAGCGTGTGATACAAATATTAAAAAAGCAAGTACTAAATTTGTGCAAAGACTCACCAGGTGCACAAGAAAACTGTTATTTATCACATGCATACATATAGCTGTAAGCAACTGTCACTAAAAATCCCTCACATACTAAATTGATTAGAATTGTTGTGCTTGTGAAGCTGAATACTCGTTGACATAAAGAAATGGCCTATAAAGAAATGGCCCTAGATGGTAAACAACTTTACTTTAAAAAGCACAGTAGCCTGATCAAGTTGTTGTTTGTCTAAGGTTTAGGAAGATGAACTCCAGTAACAATGAAGCATGAAGTTGAGAAAAATAAAAATGCTTTATTTGCCACTTTTATCAGCAGTTTCTCTAATAAATATACTAACCCCAGTCAGCCATAACCAAAACCACCTGCCTAATATTGGGTAGGTCCCACATGTGACACCAAAACACCTCTGACACTAAAGGTATGAAGTCAACATGACCAATGAAGGAATCAGTGAGGTATCTGGCACGTTAGTAGCAGATCCTTTAAGTTCTACAAATTGTGAGGTGGGGACTCCATGTATCTAACTTACTTGTCCAACACATCCTACAGGTGCCTGATTGGATTGAGATGAATTTTGAGGTCAGACTACAGAGTTTGACTACATGGGCACTCTGACCAGTGTTAATCTATGCAGTTCAATTTATTTATTTATATATAATTCACATTGTCTCAAAGCAGCTTTAAATAATTATAGAAAAAGAATAAAAGTTTAAAATGGAGTTACTA
>JAOTRN010000031.1:676328-689327 GCA_028566695.1 Bagroides melapterus
ATATAATCTACTACTATTACATATCTATCCGTAATGAGGCGATGATGGCACAGAAAATCTGATGAAATGAAGAAGAAATCTTGAGAGGAACCAGGCTCAGAAGGAACCCATCCTAATTTGGGTGACACTGGACAGTAAATAATGTAAATGTAAATAATGTCCTTTCTACAAATGATTGTAGTTGAGTGGAATTAAGCAACTAAGAACTCCTGAGGAACTAATGAGTCAGCACAATTTCCAATGCAGCAAACTGACAATATCTAGCACAGCCACCATCAATTTTTCAACAATTTGTGTGACAGTAGCTCCGTAGGATCAGACTAGAGGGAAAAACATTCACTCCTCACATACATCAGTGAGCCTTGGGTGCCAGATATTCTACCTTTTGTACTAACCACGAATGCATAGCTGGAAAATACCAAAAGGACTGCCATCACTTCCAGCCATCACAGTTTGAGCTGGTTAAAAATCACAATGACCCTTAGGCTCAACAACTGATTAGCCACTCCCCTCTCTCTCTCTCTCTCTCTCTCTCTCTCTCAGGACAGATTTGTCTACTGATGATAAAACAAATATATTCCCCCTCTCCAAACCTGCATGACCAGAATCCTTGATTAGCCGGAGTTTCATTCAGTCTTTAAATGTGCCTTATAGAAGATTTTATTCTACATTCCTTCTGTCATCTGTACACTTCTTATGAGCACAAAAATCAGTCATATTACTCTCACTCATTTTAATTACAAAACAGTGGAGCTAAAGCTGTACAAATGATCAGTGTCTAGGCATTTTTGGAACAACAAAGTAATTTATTGTAATGTTCAGTCAGTTAGGGGTATGTGAGTTATGTGACCTGGCTACAACAAAGTCATGTGTAGGATTAGGCTGATTAAAAGTGAGTTATTGACTTGGACTTTTAATATACATCTGACTTTATGTGAAACTTTAGGGGGCTTTCCTACTCAGGAGATCAAAATGAAAAAGTTTCTGCATTCCACCTTAAGCACTTCTGTTTTCAGAAACTTTAGAAAATCATCTATTCAGCATTATTTCGTTATTTGTATAAGGCCATGGGGGCAGAGAGAGAGAGAGAGAGAGAGAGAGAGAGAGAGAGAGAGAGAGGAGAAAAATAAAAAAATCAATTCAGCATTAGGGAATATTTAGGCCATGGGCATAATAGTACCTGCTGCGCCAGGTATGTAGCGTTCTGGATAGAGGTCTGTGAGAAACAGGCTGTTGATGAGGGTGGATTTACCAAGTCCAGACTCTCCTACAAAACAAAAGTTAGATAGTTAATGTGATTAGCTACACTGATTAATTACATGTGGGAGACTGTGTTTTGCGGTAACTCACCTACTACCATAAGTGTAAACTCAAAGCCCTTTTTCACAGACTTCCGATGTACCTGGTTAGGGAGGTTAGCAAAGCCCACATACCCAGCAGCCTCAGGAAACTTCAATATACAAATAAACAAGGAAAACAACAAAAATTGTGAATCTTGCTTAGATAGGCCTATAAATATAAAAGAATTTTGCTAGTTTCTAATATCCTACCTTGCTTTTTTCTCCAGACTGTGACATGCCTGCAGCTACTTAGCAAAGAAACCTGAGGAAACACACAAACAAATGTTTGAAGTTATGTTTGAAATGAAAGCAGAGAATGTCAAACAAGCGTTCGAGTTTTTCCAATTCTGACACAATTACATTCACTGATTCCTTGAAGTTCTTCAAGACACATGCACAATGTGCACAAAAGTGGTAAAATAAAGCCACAGGATAATGTGGGGAGTGTGTCCATGAACAGAGAGAGAACATTCAGTTTATTTTTCTGAATTTATCTTTCCTACACTTACAGTCCTCCTGATAAGTGAACTAATTCTAAGGAAAGGGCTGACGTAAATCTGATATCAAAATTCTTTTGCAGCATGTGCTATTCTAAAAGCTATACAATGTGCCTGATGGGCCGGAACAGACTAATACAATAATCAGATAAAATTTTAAAGAATAATAAAACAATATTCAATAATAGACAGAGGACATTTAAAAAACATGAGTCCTTTTAAAAGCTCAGTCTTTAAGTATCCAAATTTTTTCACTGAGCAAAATTGCACAACTCCATAAAAGTGAGTCATTTCAAGTTAAAGAGCAGTTTGAACAGTTTATAATCATATGCTAATAGCGGTTTAATGTATTTGTTTTCTATTTTCTTTCTATTAAATTGTAAACATACAGATGCACAGTAGAATACATTAAAAAAAGCACCGGGAAATGTTTTCAACAATGGGAAGTGGTCTCGGATAATTTGCACTAATAAAGAAAAAAACACTGGTATGCTGTAGGTGCCTACCCAAACAAACAAACACACACACACACACACACACACACACACACACACACACACACACACACACACACACACAGGGAGGCCCTGTAGTTGCTTGATTTCCAGTAGTGAAAACAATAATGTGGCTTTAGATTAATAAAATGGCTCTTTTAATACCACAGTAAATCACACAGAGCAGCTTCACATGAGGCCCAGAATGAGAGCACAGACTTACACACACTCTTGTATTATACTAACCTGTAGCCATTATACTGATCTTTTCATTACGCTAACAAATCTTGTGCATATCAACGTCTATGCTCTGTGTAATAGGTTCTGTGTTTTAAGGCGCTAGAGTAAAATGTCCTACACAATAAATGTAATCATATTTTCCTTACCTTTTTGGCAATCTACACTTTTTACACTAATAACAGTTGACCTCCAGCAGTGACCCGATTTAAAAGATTTGCTATTTCAATCATTAAGTCTAAAAGGGTTGTGAAGCTTTTAACCGTATTCCTGGTGAAGCGTTCCATTGATTAAGCCATGGAAACATGTGATTGGGAACCACACATACAGTAATGAGCCTATTAAGGGAATTAGATCAACTGGCGGCACGGACACAACAGACAGGGACTGGTTTCCTACATCAGCCTAAATCAATATGAGACTAATAATTGTGAACTTAGATTTGTAAATTACAATGATCAAAAGGACATCAAAATTATTAAAAAGTCATCTAGTAGAGTTTTTATACAATAATGAAGAACAGCTTGGTATAGAAACAAGATTGACAACACTATTTGAAATTCAGCCATAGTAAGGTCTCCTTTTTCATGAATTTTAACGTTGCCTGACAATGTTTCCAACTGAGATATTATCTCTATTTTCACAAAGAAAAGAAAATGCACTTGAAATCTTTTGGGCTGCTCACCATTAACACAAGCCAACCAAATGTTGAATTATGCAGTACACATCAATAGAGACAAAGGTGAATGACTGTATAGTAATAAGCTTCTATAAAATACAGGGTTACAGGTTGAGTACTGGATGAGTGAACTACTACTGAACTTTACTGGTCACCAACCTGTTGATTGTTGGCTTTTGGTCCTGCTCAAACCAAAAGAAGTCCACATCATGTATTAGATCAGGTATAGGACGAACCATAAGTAATTCACAACTTTTTTCTAATCTTACCACGTCAACTGACATCTAATTTTGAGAGGTAAAGGTTGATTATTCAGCAGTCATAATCTCAGTCTATTCCTAAAGTAATCGTTCTGGCCCATATTCATGAGAGTACCATTTATGGTCCCAAGATAACAACCTGTAAAATGAGTATTGTGTACATGCCATAATAATTTCACTAATCTTTGATCAAGTATTAAACGCTGGCTACATGCTGAGCTGACAAACATCAAAATCTCTACAGACAAACTTTGACATAGCTGATTAAGAAAGCACCGTATTCATAATATGCAGGATTAAAATGCAGTGTGACTCATTAATTAATGGGAATGTGGAGTTGATTAATGTTAGGTGTCAGTTTCTGAATTTGGATAGATGATGAAATCTAAATATGCATTTTTTATTTTTTTTTTGCAAATAACACAAGACTGACTGCACTTATCTGTTACAACCGTGTACCTGAGAAAGACATATCTAAAAATTCATAAAATCATTATATCTAAATTCATATATCTAAATTAACACTGATGGGACACTTGTCATGAGGTGAACATTACAGAAAGTTTTTTTTTTATTTTATACATTGCACTGCGGCCACACATTAGCTGAATACATAATTGAATGAATGAGACTGTTTACAGGTGTTCCTAACAAGTGCTCAGTCCGTGTATATTCGCAACTGAAAACAAGCAAAACAAACAAAGAGGCCATAAAATACACGGTTTATGGCGGTTTGAGAAAAAAAACTATACATAAATTGTGTTACTCCAAAAACTGTGCTATCTCGCATAGTAGCTGAGTATGAAACATTCAAATCGATCCAAACCCACTCCTGAAATGACATCAGACTTTTACAAGTTTCCAAACTGCGCCTCCTTTAAGACACGACCAGGACACGATGACAACTCCACATTTTTCTCTTCGTGTTATTTAACAATAATAATACGAAATCCACATTAGATCTTAAAGACTAATTATGAATGACAGATAAACCTGCTATGTAGTAGATTTCACTGGGCCTTCATTTACTTTAGCCCAACCGCCTAAAGCGCCCACACCCTATTTTCACGGACGCTGCTGTTAGCACTGGGAAAGCTGAGGAATGTTGAATAAACGAGGTATTGTTTTGAAAGGTTACTTTAAAAACTCAGATAATATCGGTAAACAACAAAAGTTTAACAATGTGTAATTCTGATGATTTGCAAACTGTTTGAGCTGTTCGTAGTAACTTTTTTCTTGCGCAAGCAACATATCAAGCTAGAATGTTTCACTGGATTCAACTCTGCCCAGGCAGCGCGAGCAGGCTAATCCTATTCATTTTCAGTGCCCAAGAAGCGCTTACCTCGGTGTAAACCTCTGACAATAATACAAAAAAGACTTCTCTTCTCCTCCCTTATATTCTCACTTTTCCCAGTACAATCCAGGGGATCCGGAAACCTCTGCAATTCCGCCTCCTTCCCACAATGCCGTTCAGTCTCTGACACCGGAGTAGAGAGCAACAGGCAACATTGCGGCTCTTAATAGGTGTCGCATATAATGGGTGAAATGGGCAGTGTTGAGCCAAGATGGTGGAATACACGCGCAGTTTCCGTGAAATATCAGCGCCTGTTCTAACGAAATTAATGGATGTGACTTGGACATGCTGTCTAACAAAACCAAAAGGATCATCGCTCCATTTGGATGCACTTTTTCACCAGCATAAATATAATGTTCATGAAACTGATGTTAAACTGTTGTTTAAACTACAATGCAAACCTTAGCATAGAGGTTATGTAAACAGCATACATGCTCAAAAAAGTTTTAATATTTTCCCCACCCGCAAATTCTGAACAAAAAAATTCAACCTCAGTACAAAGAAAATTCCCCCCTAAAGCATGCCTGGCTCCATGGGGAGGGGAACCCCGGGAGACATGGCCCAAACAGTGCCCACTACCTTGCAGTGTAACATGGAAATGTGTTTCAAAAATATCTAATATTATGACATTTTCCATGAAATATTTCCCCCTAACCGCTACTTGCTAGTTAATTTTATAAATGCAAAGCATATACTCCCACCTCAGAAAAACAATTAAAAAAAAAAAAAGAAACAAAACCCAACAAATTTAGCAATGGTGTTTGTAGTTTTAACAGATTTTGATCTAGCACTGACTTTTATTTAGTTTTAAATCTGAAGCTTGAAGTCTTTATCACAAAATCTGTTTAATGAATCAACCATTTTATTATTACACATTACAATCTTTTTAATATCAGGCTCATTTAACTAGGGCAAAATTTGTCATTCTTAGAAACACTTAATAATCCAGTCACCTATGAATGTATTGGTATGGCAAGGCTGCTGTACACCAGACATTTATATTTGAGATCAAAGGATGAACATGACACAATTGAGATTTTTCTGATTTTTGACTGATATTTACATCACAAAGGGTTTTTTAGAATATGGCACCTTTGGTGGCAGACCTTTCAGATCACTTTTAGGTGAATATACTGTATGTAAACCAATGACCCACTGCCATCACCGAAATGTTAAATTCTCTGTTTGTCATGCTTTTCCGGGCTTAGACCATAGCTTCTTTGAGGTGATGTTTATTTTCTGACATTAGTCTCTTCTTTAGGAGGTGAATTGCTGCTCAGTTAGGTTATGGTCTGGTGATTGAATTTGCCAGTCTTAAGCCTTTCACTGTTTTCCCTTAATGAATTCCTTTGTTTGTTGGCAGTCTGTTTGGGTCATTATCTAGCTGCAGGATAAAGTTCCACCCAATTAGATGCGATGCTTTTCTCTGTAAATTGGCAGACAAAATGTTTCTGTAGACTTCTGAATTCATTCTGCTGTTACCATCATGAGTTACATCAACAGTAAAAAGTAGTGAGTCTACTTTTGTGAAATGACAATAAAAGCTTCTTGACTTGACTTCACTTTATCCTTTCTTTCTCCATGCTTTGGAGTTTGCATCACTATTGTAGAGTTTAATCTTGATTCCAGAACTTTTGTAGCTCATTGGTTGTTGGTAATGTCACTGACTTGTGGGGTTTGGGGTTTTTCTTCACATCTCTCACAATGTTTCTGTCATCAGCTGTTGTTGTTTATTGGGACCTTTTTCTTTTTTCAGGTCAGATTTTTGTAAGAAAGGAGATAAAATGTTCTTTTTTATCAGCCTTCCTGTGGTACACAAGGTCATCATGGTCAATTTCTGATACACATACCTTATCCACTCTCCCACTGTTTGTGATATATCTTACCACAGAAATGGTTCTGTATGTCATATATACAGTACACTGTTAGACCTTAAATTATGCCTTAAAAAGTACAACTTTTTTTTTTTTTTTAGATTATTTTAGATTTCATTTAATTATCTGTTTTTTCATAGGGTCTTAGTATTTTAAACTATCTCAACCCTGTCATTAATTTTCATGACTTCTGATCCTCATCCACTGGAAACGTAGGCAGAATAAACAGGGGGAAATATAATTTGTCCTCCAATGGGCTGATATTATACAGTTTCCTTTTTTGACCACTAGGTTAAAATTCTTTGGGGTTAAATGGGACAAGGAACAAGCTGAGGGGGTGAACAGTGGTTTAAGGATTAGCAGGTTTGCCTGGTGCCTCTTCAGTTGATGATTTGTTCCTCTCTCACCAGGGAGTGCTCAGAGTATGCATATTCTCCCCAGGCTTTTGGGGTTTTCTCGGGACGCTCCAGCTTCCTCTTCCTCTTCCTCTGCCTTATAGTGGGACTCTTGCCCTATGGGCAAGTTGTCAGTGTTTTTATTTTTCAGTTTTCATAATTATGAATTCATAGGAGTAGGACCTTCTTAAAAGGTCAAGTAACACGTTTTAAAAAAAGAAACGTTAAATATTCTATAAAAGTGTCCGTAACTTAATACTGTGGTTTTGATTTCAAATGGCATGGTACAGTTTTTCTCCGGCAATAATGCATAGAGTTCATAGCTGAATCTGTAATTAGCCAATGAGCAGCTTGCATAGCATATAGTGCGTTTATATATGCGTGAAATGTAGTTCTAATATTGTAGTTCATATTAATAAGATGGATTAATTTAAGCACTTTAAAAGTGCGCCATATTACATGGTACAAGTTTATACTATTTGCACTAGTTTTCTTTCTCCTCTTCTTTTTAATTTCACTATGTCCAAAAGCCAACATTCTAGAGAGTTTTTCAAAACAGTAGATGCTTTACTCCCCTTCCTCCCATCTGAATGTTTTTCTGCCCAGCTTCCTCCGTTTTCTATTGGTCACAAGCAGATGCGGTGTACGCGATTGGACAAAAGTTTAGCTTTTCTCCTTGAACACGCTTGTAGGCTGACTCACCCCTTCTTCTGGCGGACCGTCTGTTCGCAGCTATTCTTTTCTGCTCCGCACGCTCCTGGCGCGCAAAGACCGTTATTTAAAGCATCATACTTAACGCGATGGTGTTAACCTAAGAAGAGTATATGCGAATTTGAAACTAACTGCAAAGAGGACCAGCTATTTCGCTCTTTAAGAAGCGGACTATTCATCGGACCGAAAGTTTATAATAAGGATAACATTCTAAAGAAAGATGGCCTCGGCGGGTCTGGAGCTGCTCGGCCTGACGCTAGCCGTGCTCGGCACGCTGTTAGAGATGATCGCATGCGGTCTGCCAACGTGGAAGGTGGCAGCGCACATTGAGGCCAACATCGTGGTGTCGCAGACCATCTGGGACGGTCTGTGGATGTCTTGTGCTGTGCAGAGTACGGGCCAGATGCAGTGCAAGGTGCATGACTCGATGCTGGCGCTCAGCAGCGACCTGCAGGTGGCGCGCGCGCTCACAGTGGTTTCATCTGTTTTGTGTGTACTGGCGCTACTGGCCGTGATCGCCGGAGCGCAGTGCACCAACTGCATCCGTGCCGAGCTTGTGAAGGTGAGAGTGGTGAACTTCGGAGGAGCGCTGTACATCGTCAGCGCCGTGCTTGTGCTCGTGCCCCTATGCTGGATGGCCAACAAAATCATTGCCGATTTTTACAACCCGAATGTTCCCACGGCCCAAAAGCGCGAGATGGGCGCCGCGCTCTACATCGGATGGGCGGCTGCGGCTCTCCTGCTTCTGGGCGGCTCTGTGCTTTGCTGCTCGTGTCCACCACCATCAGCGGCCAGTGCGGGTTACTCTGTCAACTACGCGGCCACAAAAAGAGCCACGAGCAACGGAGACTACGACAAGCGGAACTACGTTTAAATCTACAACTGGAATCACACGTAAAGACATGGTTAAGGAGGACTGCACAATCCACTAGACGTACGACATCTGATTTGCGCACCACACTATTATGAAAAAGGTTTCACAAATAAATAATAAATAAACAGTGTGTGGAGACCTGGAACAGAGGAGTTCACTTCCACAGTTCCGCGTAGAATCCGTTTAAGCTCGAACCGTTAATCATCCAAAGAATCATTGAGGAGCTCTTTTCTAAAAATGTTACATTTGGCAAATTATAGTGGCATGTGTTTCGGCATATTAGGTTATTTGCATTGATTAAAATATTATAGAAGAAGAGAGAAGTCGCCATCCATTGTTCCCAAAACAAAATGATCTCAGGCCTAAATGCAATATTGAATTTTATTGAGTTAATTTACCGCTGTACTAAAGAGTAAATGGTAACATGTCGGAGAAGCGTGAATGTTTTCTTTTAGCCTGTTTGTATTTGCACCTGTAGATTATTATGTTTAACCCTAAATGTAAATGAACTGGTCATGGACTCTTACTGTCTTATACGGACTTGTTGGACTCTATATATTCTCTTTTTTATACATATAGGCTATGCATTTTAAAAAGCTAAAAAGGACACAACTGCCTTACTTTCAACGAAAATTTCATTTTTAGAAACATGATGATGGTGATGATGATGATGATTGATTGATTGTTTTCATGAATTGAATGAAAGCGAACTGTTCAGCAGTCCTTACTCTACTTTGTAGGTTTGAATACTGAGACGTTTCCTCCAGCTGCCTAACCTGATTTTTGGATTTTTACAAGAGCTTACTATTTAAAGGAGCAGGAGCTCTAAAGGACAGGCCAGACCAAACTGTCTATAAAAATATAAACATGTGTTGGACATGATTTGTTTGTGCCTCCTAGTGATGTAGCGGCGTATAATAACACCGATACCAAAATTTGTCTCAATAGCCTATTTCTGGATTATTCTTTACATTTCATTGTTTTGTGTTAAAGGTTTTGAACTGTAATGTTTTTAATAAACTGTTTTAATCATAATGGAACAGTGGCCATTTATTTAGCTTTTAAACAGCAATTGCCAACCGAAAAACATAAGATTTTTTTGGTATGGATTTTATATTTAGTGATTTTTCCATAGAAAGAGCTTTGGTTGACCTGTAAAAGTGGCTTTATTATGTTACTCTGCATTTCCAAAAGTGTCCTACATATTAAGGGATTTTTTTTTGGAAATGTCTTTCACTTCTTTAGACTATTCTATTGTTTTCAGAACCCCCTCCACACACACACACACACACACACACACACTCACAGTTTCTCAAGACCCTCACACAACCAATTTAAGTTCTAATGTGCCTGATATTCTGAAGGTAGCAGTAGAAATCCCTCAAAGAAAATCACTTGAACTACATTTCTGAATCTTACTTGAGTAAAATAAATTAAATTAATAGCTGGTTTTCATACTTTTCATACAATATGATAACAAATTTTAATATTGAGACCTTGTTGTTCACACATTTTATGGTAAAATAATGATCATTGGATATATTATTTCCCACTAGATTAAAATAAGTTTGCAGGTTTTTACAAAATAGTAGAAAATTACAAAATAGTATTAAATCAGACTAGGAGACATACAGCAGTTCCTTAGAGTAAAATTGTTATGTAAACAGTGCAAAGCTTTATTGTGTTAGTGGCTGCTCAATCACTCCAATGACCTACATATTAGGTTACCTAGAACTAACAAATTGCAAGATAATGTTAATTTAATGAATTATTTTTACTACATCTTAAATAAGTAGTCATAGCATAACCTGCCTTGAGGTAATATGTACAAATACATTTTAAACATTTAATTGATGTACATATTGCTTTACCCATTTGAAATATATTTTTGTAGTTAGGCTTTGTGCTGATTTGTTGTCTTTCTCTAGCATTGTTCAATTATTTTCTATACATGAATGTAAATACAGAATACAGTATTAAAATACAAGAAAAACAGAACAGTTCCCTTGTGGTCAAAGCATATGCCGTATTTTACAGTGGTGTTGACAGTGCTTGCATCACTCTGGCAAAATTGAGCCTATCTGGAGGTCTGTTTCAGACCTGGTGGAGGGTTTGCAGACTCCATTGTGCAACTGTTAGTTCCAGTCACCCTGCTGGTTATGAGAAAGAGTAAGGTGTGTGTGTGTGTGTGAGAGAGAGAGAGAGAGAGAGAGAGTGTGTGTGTGTGTTTTTGTGTGTGGATGTGTGTGTGAGTGTGTGTTTGTGTGAGAAAGAGAGTGTGTGAGAGAGAGAGAGAGAGAGAGAGAGAGAGAGAGACAGGGTTTGTATGCGTTGGTGCAAGTATGTTTTAAGTTGGGTGAAGTGGGGGGAAGGGATGAGTGTTTTTTAAGGACTTTCATTCCATAATGAACAGTGAGGCACACAGGGGCAGGCACAACGTCATTAAAGAACCTTCGTCATAGCAACCATGAAAAGCCTGTAGATGTTGCCTGGTGACGGTTCCCTGTAATGTGGTCATACAGAAGAAGACAATGAGGACCCCGACGGCTCACATTCCAAAACACAGAGGGAGAGCGAGACAGAGACAGAGAGAGATGGTGAAGAACAGATACAGACAGTGGGGGAGGGAAAAGAAGTGGGAGGAGATGTAAGTATGTCCATTAGGGTCAGAGTAAAGAGCAATGCAATCTATTTCTGTAATGGTTCTTTACAAGTCTTCATTTGTCAAAAATTAGTCTGTACAATTGAAAGACTTAAAAATTAAACTGTTTCAGCTTTAAGTTACTAAAAAATTTAAACCTAGGGAACTTTTGTGTTATATAAATATAAAATCTAAATATAGCAATATAAAAAGCCTTTATGTAAACTGGCCTATTATATTTAAAACCACTACTTGAACAAGGCTTTATCAGCCTAGCCCAGAGGAATGCCTTGGATTTCAGTATTTGACTGAAGAGTGAGATCTTCCGAAAGGGTACTAGTCAAGGTAGGTGTTTACATTAAAGCAGCAACTTACTGCAGTTCCCAGTTCCCGTGAATCAGATTTAAATTTGCTAAATTATTCTCAGGCAACTGAGTCTATATATAAAATCTTTGATATGGTATACATACAGGTAATACAATACAGGGCCGTGTATTCAATTTAGATGTAATTTAACCACTCAAATTCACAGGACTTATTCTTCACTCCTCTAATTACAAACTATTTCCCTTTAGTTTCAATATTCTTACTGAAAAACCTTAGCAGTTACTGAATAAAAAGTGGGGAGCTTAAGGTGATCAACTGAAGCTAATAAAATGTTCATAGAGCATACACAGACACATAATTGTCATTAATTCAAACTAAAGAGGCTCAAATATACCAAATGCTTAGCTGATGACAGCTTACAGACAATTGCATCATAAATACACACAATTATAAAATAAGTGCCTATTCTCTCTGTCTCTCTCTCTCTGTCTCTCTCTCTCTCTCTCACACACACACACACACACACACACACACACACACACACAATTGTGATTCTATGTTTTCATTGTGTTACTTTCTCATAGCACCTGCTGTGGTCTTTGTCCTTCATGGGTTGGAAGTCATTTCCTTCTTCCCACAGCTAAGTATTTGTTATCTCATCACACAGAGCATCGCCACAGCAATAGGTCCTCACAAATGACCTCTCACCTCTGTTCAAACCATACATATATTGTTACTTTCTGAACCTTGTCCCCAAATAACTACAAACTTTAAGAATACCTCTATGTCACTGTTATATGTAAATGCTCCATTTAATGAGGTGTTCTCATTATTACACTTGAGGTATATGTACAAAATTGACTACATAAATCACAGTTTGGTTTTGTATTAGACAACATTCAATATTTAATGACAATATTCCTGTAGCAGAAGTACTGAGAGTTTGCTATACACCATATATTATACACCATAATGAGTTGGTGTGTTAATGTGTAAAGGTGTATGAGGTGTGTAAAACTGGCTGACTAATAGGCTGCTTGTGAATAATACTAGGCATATCCAACAGGTCCTGGCCCCCTTTGTGTGTGTGTGTGAGTTGCACAGATGTGTCACGGTGTTGGAGAGTAATGAGACTTCCTGCTTAGCGATCATCAGCCCAGGAAACAGGAAGGAAATCAATGAGGAGGGTCAAAAAAATAAATGAGTGTATGGAGAAGGAGAGATATGTGTTAGGACAATGCTATATCACAAAGGGCAGAACAGTTCCCCAAATACACATAAAGATAATGTTAGCAAAAAATGTATATGAATATATA
>JAOTRN010000031.1:699469-717649 GCA_028566695.1 Bagroides melapterus
CAGGGCTGAGCCTCACTGAGGTTCTAATGGCCACAGATTCCAACCTGGCTGCCGAGTTTCATGAGTTTTTGAGTATGGTAAGACCCCCAAAAGCGCCCAAAGGGTTGAGGGGGGAAAAAAAAAAACAAAAAAAAAATGAAAAGAATAATCCGACGAAAAACAAAAACAAAAAAAAAACAAAAAAAAAAAAATGAAAAGAATAATCCGACGAAAAACAATAGGGCCCTTCGCACTATAGTGCTTGGGCCCTAATAAATATATCTAGGTTATTTATTACAGAATTCTTAATGCTTGTTGTGTTTTCACCTTTCATCATTAGCCAGTCAAACATAATTGTGTAATGTTAATAAAGCATGAATCGTTTGATGCTTGACACATGCCAACTGCAAAAAAATTAGCATTCAGAGCCAAGCTCAGATTAAACACGTTACTAACCTCTCACACTGAACAGCACTTCAAAAAACATAATTGCCAGTACGATATAAATATGATATACATTTAGAAATTGTTTTCTATTAAATGTCATTAGTCCACACATAATAGAAAAATCCAGCATTTTCCTGTTTGTTTTATATTAAGCACATTTCATACTTTGAAAGCATAACTTTAGATAGCAAGACTTCCATCTTTATCATCTGTAGGAACCCTGTACTAATATGTACATGCACACCTACCTGTGTGTCATTGTAAACGTTCACTACATCAACAGGCCTGTGAGTATCACAGATGAAGAAAACCGAGTCTTCTTCAGGTTGGAGAGTCTCCAGTAGGTCCACATTTGCCCCACAATTAATCAGAACAAAATATCGGTACTATAATTTTAAAAAGAGAATTAGTGAAACACGCATACGTATAACCTTTCTCATACTTTTGTTCCAATCTTATTATATGCCTAGGAAAAGACAATCAATTCAGAACGTGGGAGAACAAGAACTACAATAAGGAAACATTACCTGTTCCTTATGCTCCAGAAAAGCTGTACTGAGGTCCTGCCATCCTGTCACAGGAACGAGTGTATACTGCACTTGATCGCAATGGAACAAAGCCTGAACAGAAAAGACAGCGTTAAAATACAGGAAAGAATGCTACAGCATCAAGACTCTTTAAGACACACGCTACGTAATTAAAGTGCTATAAAATCAACCGACCTGTAGGATTTTACACGCACACAGCGCATCGATATCCGAGGACACGAGCAGAGCCACTCTCTAAAACAATAACAAGACTATTTAACAGTCGAAGTACTTACAGGTCCAAGAGCTATGTAGGCTGTTACCGGATATTTTCGCTAAATAATTACGTTGCTAACAGACATCTCTTGGCGTGCTAGCTATTAGACTCGTATTATTTTAACAATTAGCTTATCAAGGAAAAGGCTCATCGCTCTCACCTGATTAGCAACAACATCATAAAATTCCTTTCTAATGTCTGTTACAAACATCTTAAATAGGCGACATAAAATTTTCAACACACAATATCAACAGTTCCCCGCAATAATTTCTTCAGTTAAAAACTTGTTGAGAGCAGGGTTGAAACTCTGGCGCCAAATTCGTTTGTGAACGAGTGGGCGGAGCTTGCAGCAATAACCAATAGTAACATAGTGACAGCTAATCGTCTCTGGCATGGAATGTTCTATAAATAAATCCATACATATTTTTTCAAAATATTCAGGTTTTTATGTTTTTTCCATATCTCATGTAATAAAACTCAAATATATTTAAAAATAACTTTTGATGCATATTGTTCCTGTATGCTTAATTTGACACAGTTCCGCGAAAAGGTTTTTACTGTTTGATTGGCTAGCCAGATGACATACGCGCAATTTGATTAGACCGTGGGTTTGTTGTGGGGTTACGTCACATCCTGCAAGTCCTGGCACTTCCTTCTGAAGGGAAAGCTCTCGTACTATCGTAGAAAGCTTTCATGAAATATTTTTATAGTATTTGAAGCTTTATACAAATCACACGACATCATGGTGGGTAATCAAAGCTAAATGACCAGTGTATCAAGTCTGAGATTAGGATTCTGTTACATTAAGTAATTTCTACACTTAAATGAATTAGTTAACTAAGCTAAGATGGCTAATACCAGCGACCACAACAGTTGACTGCTGAAAAGATGCACTGTCACTGTGTTTTGTTCTGGATGTTCGATTTGTTCGATAGTATGATAGTCGATAAATTTTGCTTTATTCTACTGTTAGTTTCGAAGCAACGTATATTTGCAGCATTATAACATAAACCGAGCCACTGTGATTAGGAAGGACCGAGGTTGATGTGCATCAATTGCTTATGATCCATTTTCTCTTTACAGTTTTCTTTTAACATGTTTGATCACCCGATCCCGCGGGCTTTTCACAACCGCTTCTCTACTCAGTATCGCTGTTACTCTGTGTCGATGCTGGCCGGGCCCAACGACCGATCAGACGTCGAGAAAGGCGGAAAAAGTATCTGAATCTGTTATTAAATCTTGATATGTCTGTTGTATTTGCACTGTCATACACTTAAATTTTTTTAACCTTGAGGTTCATGCTGTCTCAACCCAGTACGACTCATTTTACACATGGTGTTAGGAAAGTTTGACTTGCTTGTGCATTGACGTAATTGTTCTGTGTGTATAGGTTTATAATTTTTTGACTACTGTAGTGAACAAGTATTTACTCGGGGCTCAAAAGCTACACCTGTTTAATCATCTGTCTATATACATTTTTACTCCTTTCTTTCTCTTTTCACAGTTATCATGCCCCCGTCTGCACTAGACCAGCTAAGTGAGTACATATATGAAATGCCTTTTCTAAATGTTACTGATATTCAGGGCTGGTGTGTGCTGTTTCATCTGTTTGGGGAGAAGTACAGATGTGGCAAATTTTGCAGCAAATCATCTAACAGTCAGCCACACATAAAACCCTTTGTTTTGGTACTTGAGCACTTTCAACTATCAAATTTAAACTATCTCATAATATTAATGAGATCTGGGGCAGCCTGAGCGAGGACAGACAAGCTCTTTAGCTGGTCTGTTTTCAAATGGTAGAGCAGTCTGTAAAATCTGCACTCTGGAATGCTTAGATGGACCTCCTAGTCATGATGCATATAATTTGTTAATCATATGTGTTTCATCTTTGATAGAAGCTATTTGTTGTCTGTGTTAACACAGGCAGACTTAATATCACATACCCTATGCTGTTTAAACTGACCAACAAAAACTCAGACAGAATGACACACTGTGGTGTTTTGGAGTTTGTTGCTGATGAAGGGATCTGTTACCTGCCCCACTGGGTAAGAGTGTGAAATTATTATTGTTATGTTATTAGTGAAATTAAATAATATAATATTTATTATAATCACCTATTAGTATTTAATAGACAAAATCATATTCCATTGATCTTTGGTCTTTTCACAGATGATGCAGAACCTCTTATTGGAAGAAGGAGGTTTGGTCCAGGTTGAAAGTGTTAATCTCATGGTGGCAACATATTCTAAATTTCAGCCTCAGAGTCCAGACTTCTTGGACATCACAAACCCCAAAGCTGTGTAAGATGCATGCATTGGCACTGTTACAATTTATTGTCAGCCCTGTTGTAGGGAAAACCTTGGTGAGCTAGCAAAATATAATGAAATGTTATGTTTTTGTTTTTTTTTTATGTATTTTTTTTTCTTTTTATTTTCCTAGACTAGAAAATGCTTTGAGAAACTTTGCCTGTTTGACTACTGGTGATGTCATTGCCATCAACTATAATGAAAAGGTGGGTGAATGCATGTGACTCTTATGCAAATTATTTTGTTTTTATAAGATGCAAAATATGAAAAGGTGATTTTTGTCTATTTCAGATCTATGAGCTGCGTGTCATGGAGACCAAACCAGACAAAGCAGTGTCCATTATTGAATGTGATATGAATGTAAGGCATTTTAAATTCATGCCTAATTCTCTCTCTAATCTATCCTGTTTGGTTGCTTGTGATGGCCTCAGATTTAGCTTCTTGGCTGAATGGAAACTAAGGTTTGATGTGGTGCGCAATCTGATGTTTTTCTGCTCACCATGGTTGTAAAGAGAGTTACTATAGACGTCCTGTTAGCTCAAACCAATCTGGCCATTTTTCTCTGGCTTCTTTTATCAATAGTGTTTCCACTCATGTAACTCAAAATATTTGACTGGTTAGATAATTGTAGACACACACAATTATATAAATATATGTATTTATTAATTCATTCTTCTTTAGGTTGACTTCGATGCTCCACTGGGATATAAAGAGCCAGAGAGACCTACACATCATCATGAGGAACCAACAGTATGTTCTCATAATTACTTTATTTAAAAGAAGAGTGACACTTTTTTCGTCCATAACCTAAATAAAACCTCTTTGCTTGTTAGGATGAAGAGACAGACCCCTGTAATTACGAAATGGATCTTGGATTCAGAGTGAGTAAAACAACACTATGCGACTATATTCTTTCAAGACAATTTACACACACTGAGCCCATTATTAGGAACACTGTACTATTACTGGGTAGAGCCTCCCATTGTTCTCAAAGCATGGTTCCTTGTGCCATGGATTTCACAAAATGATTGATTCCTGTCCATGTTGTCATGGTTGCATCATGCAATTCCTGCAGGTTTTCCATGTGCACTTTCATTCATTGAATCATTGAATTCATTGCTTTGTGACATGGAACATTATCATGCTGAAGTAGCCACTGGAAGATGAGTACATTGTGGGATGTAAGGATGCAAATGTTCAGCAACAATACTCAACATGTCTGTGACATAATAGTGATTACTGACTGGAATCAATTAAGAAAACTTTCCCCACACCATTACACCACCTCCAGCAGCCTGACTATGTTCATGGATTCTTGGTGTCTGTACATTTCTGACCATACCATCGGTTTGCTTTAGTAGAAACTGAGTCTTCATATATCTAGATTTGGCCTGTACCCACTGCAGCTTCAGCTTTCTGTTCTTTCTTTTTCTGTCAGGTATAACTTGTCTGGCCATTTGTCTTTGATTCCCCCTTATCAACAAGGCATTTCAATCCACAGAACTGCTGCAGTTATAGAAATAATCAAACCAGCTCTTTTGTCACTAACAATTATGCCACAGTCAAAATCATATAGATAACATATTTCCCCATTCTTATGGAGATGACTTGCATGATTTTATACATTGCACTGCTTGAAATACATTTTCTCTGGTCTGTCACATTCTGCCTAGGCTTTCACAGGCTCTGGGAATCGCCTGGATGGAAAGAAGAAAGGCATTGACCCAAGTCCTTCCCCCATCGTACCAGGTGACATCAAACGGTAAGAAGCATCTTTCACATAAGGCCACTCTAACTAGAATCTTAGGGCTTTTCAATAAACATTTGTAACTTTTTGACAGGGGTATTCCAAACTATGACTTTAAAGTTGGGAAGCTCACTTTCATCAGAAACTCCAGACCACAGCCTCGGAAAACAGAGGAGGTACTGCAAATAACTCGTCACATCAGCTCTCTAGTCATCTATTCACACCACAAACATTTCTAAACACAGTATGATGACTATTTCAAGAAATCTGTCAAATGTACGGTCAGATATACTTCCATCAAACAGTGAGGCATTTTCCTGATTCTGTTCTTTTTGTGCAGGATGATTCTCCGAGTAGCTTCATTGCATTCTCAGGAGAAGGCCAGTCTTTGCGCAAGAAGGGGAGGAAACCATGATTAAGTAGAACAGAAACAAATAATAAAAGCATCTACAAACTACTCCTAATGTATTCTGTTTTTACAAGTAAAGGTCAAATGGCAGATATAAGGACCCAAGCAAAGGAATTTACTGATAATGTTTTTGCTACAGGATATGATGCCTCATTATACCAATTACAGGTGCAAATCCAATAACTATACATATTTTAATTAATTTATATATGCAAGGTTAGCTTCATTTGAATGAAGAAGAGTCCTTGAGGCTGGTTGAATTCTCTTGTTATTGATTATAATGATAATCCTAACACAACACATTAAAAAAAAGTTTTAGTCATATCTATATCCAAATGCTCAATACAGTTCTATATAGGTGTACCTTCCCTGATGACAATTTATTAATATAACAACATGTGTACCATGAAGCAATAAATAACACAATGTGTTGACCTTGAAAATATATGACTTAATACTAATTCATTAAAAGGTTACTTGATAGTCAGAATATGACTGGTATGTTAAGAGAGATCTGGTGTTTTGTACGTGTTTATGCTCATGCAGAGTAGTCAATTGTAAATGATTTTGCTATACAGCTATTTATTGACATCTAAAGCTGAACTTGTGTCCCTTTGAACAACATTTTCAACAGTGCTTATCCGCAGAAATGTTTCCCAATAATCATATATAATGCAAGTACAAATCTTGGACAGAGCTTTGAATAAAATACATTTGTGATGATGTATAAGAACATACAAATAAATTGACAATATCTGTGTATACTTTAATACTAAGTGATCATTTCAAAGGAAATATATCTAGATTTGGAGGGGTTCCATCCTTTAAGTTCTTTATGCAAAAGATCTGAAGTATACAGGGATAATATTTAGTCTCCATGAACACAGCTTTACAATATTTTCTTATAAAACTTGCCCTTACAAAAATGTTCAAATGATCATTACACATGAAATGAGCTGAGAAGAATGTCAGAGCTGTTTCTGTACCAGCTTCAATGTAAAATAAGCCGAAAAAAAGCAGACACTAATACAGACAGATTCTAACATATCAGCAAATAAACAAGCAACAACGAGCTCTGTTGCTTCACACTAAATCTGAATACTATAGGAAGCCAGTGCAGAGCTCACAGAGAGCATTCCCTATCCACATTAAGCATCTGATTGGTAGTTCCAGATAGCAACTTCACCATTGTCACTGCATGTGGCCAGCAAACCTGCTTCTTTTGGATTCCAGGCAACACAGTTGATGTCTTGGTTATGGGCTTTGGGAACATGAGCAGACAAATAAAACACAGGCTGCTCAGGATCAGAGGCTGTTTCCTCTTTAAAAACACGAACTCCATCATCTCCACAAGCTGTAGCCAGCACACCAGTTAGACGACACCTTAAAAAGGTTCAAAAATACAAATAATACACACATTCTGCGGAGTGGAGTGGTTCGAATGACTGAGTGGCTACTTGGGAGCGAGTGAGAGACTTAAAAAACCTTTAGCGTTCTCTAAGGGCACCTCGACCTGTAAAGGCAAACGGGCAGTGGCTCAAGCCACACGACCCCCCTTGTGCATGTCCCTGTTGAACATAATGCATTTCACAGTAGTATGATGCGCAGTGATGCTGTAACCATAACAAAGAATATTTTTTTCTCAGCAGATTAATTAAGGTTAACAAGATCTGATCACCCAAAACACAGCACAATGGATATGTCACCTACCTATTGAACTAGAGAACACGTACGATTTATTTGCCTCTGCTGTCTTAAAACAGAGAGTCCAGAAATTCTCACCTGATTTAGTTTGCAAGGTTGTTCTTTTATGAAATTCAGATATATCTGATCTCACTGTCTTCTCGTTATCTTCTGTTAGACCATCATTTGACCCACATGTATGACCATCACATCTGAGATTTAAAGCAAGTGTTTTATTCTTGGTTCAAATATTGTCATGAAAGCTCAAAGGACAGTGCAATATTATTTGTTAAAGCTCCCTTGAATATGTTTGTATATATTATAATGACTTATCATCCACTTGATATTCCAAATCCACATACTGTGAAAATATTAGGCCAAATAAAGACGTCTTGTTAGAATAAATTCTTTGTATTCTGGTTTTTGTAGTGTTCTTAAAATGGCTTTGAGACTTTTAGAATAAAATTTTAACTAACCAACTAAAGCAAAGTACAACATTGAACCAATAAAAAGTCACAGCTCTTGGGCAATGACAATGATCAAAGCAAATTCCTGTACTTACCATGCCACATCATATACTGTACGGCTGTGAAAACCAGACAAGCTGCAGACACACTTCCACGAACCATTGACTGATTCATCACCTGGAGAGACGTCACATTTTAAAATTCCCTTTAACACTTCAAAGCCTTTGCAATTTATACTTTCAATACATTTTCACGTCTTTAAATTCTTTTTCACCTGCTCCACACTCTTTCCATATTTTCACAGTGCGATCATCACTACACGAGGCTAGTCGCTGTCCCTCAGGGTCAAAGGAAAGACTCCACACTGTTGATGTATGTCCCTCTAAGGTTGCTCGGCATTCCCAGTCATCATCCTCCTCTTTATAAATGCACACTTTATTGTCATAACTGGCTGAAGCTAGAAGCTGTAAAAAAGAAACACTATTACATTGACATGCTCAAAAATAGAGTACTGTTTTAATAGTGATACAGGCAGAACTAAACTTAAACAAAGAAAATCATACCTCTTGAGTGGGGTGCCAAACAACATGTTTCACATCCTGTGTGTGAGAATTTATGACACTCACACACTCATACTCATCCTCCTCATCTACTGTAGAAAAAAAAAAGACAGCTAATATAAAGCTACACATTTTATCTTTGTGTCAGTATATGCACTGGTGAGATGGAAACAACTATTACTGCCACTCAAGAATTTAATTTAGCATGCAAACTGACTCAATATTATTCTCCAGACGGGTAAAATATCTAGTGTAAAAACCTTTGTGATAAACTGGTAGACAAAATCACTGGTATTTTTACTCTTTTGACTGAAAACCAAAAGGAATATTGTTAGACTGCAAATTCACAATACACACCTTCCCATATCCAAACACTCTTGTCTCTGCTGCAGGTGGCTAGTAAGTTACCGGATGGGGCCCATGCGACACACTTCACCTCATTTTCATGTCCCTCCAGCACTGTAAGGCACTGAGGAAAAACAGATCTGAGTGTCTGAGTGTCTTAGGCTTTGTCTGTTATGTGACTTTTGTTATATTCACTTTTTCTCACTACTCTTCATCTTCACCATCAGTGGAACGGGTCAATTAGAAAGCCACCACTAGCTTGGTATTAATTTACTGGTGGATCATGTTCAGAACAGCACTGATAATGACAATGGAAGTTGTGCTGGTACAAGACGGATCATGAATGGAGGAATTTTCCAACACTGTAGTCCTGCTTCTCTATCCCGGAACAGTAGTTCATTTATAAACTACGCACTATAGAGGGGTATAATTAACACACTGTACTTCAAAAAGTATAAGGTATAATCAGTAACTTAAACAAGAAACATAGGTGAGCAAATACATGTTGTGTACATACACAAGTATATGGTTTTACCTGAAAATCGTCATCCTTTTTTTTCCAGATACACGTGGTAGCATCAAAGCTCGCGGATGCAAGATAATTCCCACATGGTGACCAGGATATCTTCCTGACAGTTCTCTGATGCCCATCTGACAGCACACACTTACACTGCCAAGTATCTCCTGTGCGGACACAAACCACAGAACATTCATTACATAAAGTTTGCTTTACACTTCAGACATGAGTATGAGCCAGAATGACCATCGTGGTCATGTGAATAAGGTCTACCTTCTTTGCCCCATATACGTATAGCTCGGTCTCCTCCGCAGGAAGCCAGCAGCGCTCCTGTCGGGTTCCACGACACATACCAGCACCGTGAGTCCGGGTGAGCGCTCAGTCTGTGCAGTAGCTGCAGCGTGGCCTTCATTTGATGATTTTCTAACACGGGAACCTTACTGATTAAATACTTCAGTCACTTGTTAATGTTAACAGAACACTGATACCTACTTATAACAGTTGTTTGTCAGATACTTCCGACTTCGTCTCGTTCCTTCTTCGGTGCTTCCTGTTCAATACTACTACATAAACTATAGCGCCACCTACACACCAGCTCCATTTCCGTGTGCTTGATTAAAAGAGATAATGAATGTTTATTTATTCGTTTATAGAATTATTTATTTAAACGTCTTTTTAAACCAGAGGATAATTAAGGTAGCATTGCCCCTTTGTGGTTGTGTGAACCGAAAAAAATGGCTACAAATTGAGATTAAATTAAATAAAGATAGTGTGACATATTACGCTATTTAGGAAATTAGAGGATATTAACTCTGTTACTACTTTGCGACCTTGTTACCATACGAAACTGAAGGCAGCATGGAGAAGTTTTTCTTTTTTTGTCCATTTGCTTATTTAATATTTAAAAACCCAATAACATCGACATGTAGCAGTTCAAGTGCGGCAGGGACCCCGAGAGTTCTACTAATAAAGGATGGAGCCTGGGAAGGGATTCGGGCATAGGTATGATCATTTCACAATAAACTGCATCCTTTTGTTTTCCGTAACGCTGTAAAACAGGAACCGGAAATTTAAAGCACGGAGAGAAAACGCGGAAGCAGATAGTCTGCTGCTTAATATACAGCCTTTGTGTTTTTGTTCTGTGATTATATGTAAAACGCGACAATGGCGCTATCTTAGTTACAAAATTTGTAAGGTTTTGTATTTTGAAAGAGGACATTATAATTTTGAGAACCCATCATGTGTTTATGTGAGAATCTTTGTTGGATTATATAGTTGTGTAGCTGTTTAGCTTTCGTGCTGTTGAGCTAACCTGGGCCTCTGCGATTACTGTAAAACTTCACAACCTTCCGCTATGACTGGATATGACTCTGAGTAAACACGATCTTTGATCTATACAGGTAAGTAAAAGAACGATTATACTAAACAGATAACTAAGATACCATTTTCGATCATTTTTGTCTTTTAATGTACACCAAAAATGCATGCGATTAATTTTCACACTAAGACTGAATAATAAGGGACGTAATTCCCAATTTTTATTTTATTTTATTTTATTTTATTTGACACAAAGAAAACATGTAAATTTATTTATTTATTTATTTTTTAATAAATAGGATTTTAGTGACAGGCGATTTGTGTTGTCGAAGTGGTTTTAGGACGATCGGAATTATAATACACAGAAACGAAACTTGTACGCTTAAGTGACTAGTAATTATCATATTTTTGTTTAAATTATTCCTTTTATACTTCTTTTCATACCTGAATTGTACCAAACCTCAAATCTAAAACTCCCATCCTTAACATGTGATCATTTGTATATGACATTGTGAATATTACTTATTTGAGCCAGAAACAATGAGACACACAAGTATATGTCCTATAAATATAATTCCTAAAAAAAACATTCAGCCTGAGAATACATGATGAAAATTTGTTCTCTGTTAATAATCAGTAGAGATGGCATTGATACATCAGCTATATGGATCCTGTAACAAAAGGCAAAAAATAGAAATGGATTTGGAAAAGAAATTTATTTTTGGGACTGGAGATGTAACTTTCCCCCCCTTTGTTATACATTTTATTGTTTATTATTTTATTATTAATACTTTCTTATATCTAGTATGTTGACCCTGTATAGACATTTTGTATGAAATAGTTTAGGTAAGTAGTTTATTAAGAAAACATTATTGGATAGGAATCGACATACTCTAGGATTCTGTGGTCGGATTACCTCTAATAATTGGTAATCAGGGTAAAGCCATTTATTTAAGGTACAAATCTGCATATTCCACATCTATTGTAGTTAACAAGGTTGCTGTCCTATAATTATCAGGATGAGGTCATGCTGTGTTAATGCTGTCATGCTGAAAAATGGCTTGTATGCTAATGTCTGCCCTTGTCTTTTTCAGTATTCTAGGACAGTCATCTCTCATCAGTCATTAAGCCCCACCATATTTCATTGTTCAGTTGTGAGATTTGACTGGTGGATGATGTATGCCCCCGCGGGAAATGCTCTTCCTGGAGCCCGCAGGAGACGAGGTGGACCTGCCATTCCCAAGCAGCCTGAACGCAGTCTGGCGTCTGCATTCCCTGGTGCACTCTCCATCACAGCCCTATGCACGGCCCTGGCTGAACCAGCTTGGCTGCGTGTGCATGGAGGAACCTGCCCCAGACAGGAGCTCGGGGTGGCTGACGTGTTGGGATACATAGATGAGAAACTCATTGAAGGCAATTATTCATAAGTCTATTGTCACTAAAAACACACTAAACACTCTAGTACTCATTAGTAAAGAATGTTGAGCTTGTGTTACAATTTTAAATACTTAACAAAGGCCGTCACATGAATTGTGAAATATCTTTAAGAATATGCTACAGGTTCAGGCACCTCAACACAAATAGCCATCCAGCAACAAGATGGATGAATTATATAAACAGTATTCTTTAATGTAGTTTTTAATAAATACCTGTTTAAAATGTATATAAACAATCCATGTTTGTTCTGTTTTCCAACAGACTACTGTATTAATTCCCAGACAGTCCTACTGTTGCGAGTCATTGCTGCCTTCTGTTTCTTGGGTATCTTGTGTAGTCTGACAGCTTTTCTTCTGGATGTCTTTGGGCCGAAACACCCTGCTCTCAAAATTACACGTCGATATGCATTTGCTCACATTTTTACAGGTAATTCAGCATGTCAGGATGTAGTCTACTGTTTTATTTTCTGACAAATGCAATAAGGGAAAGGACAGAAGAGAAACACTGACATGCAAGTTTCTGCCATTTTTCTCACTGTCTAGTGCTCCAGTGTGCCACTGTGATTGGCTTCTGCTATTGGGCATCAGAGCTTATCCTCACACTGCAGCAGCAACACAAGAAGTATCATGGCTCACTCATCTATGTCACATTTGCTATCAGTTTCTACCTGGTGGCTGGAGCTGGAGGAGCTTCCATTTTAGCCACAGCTGCTAACTTACTTCGCCATTACCCCACTGAGGAAGAGGAGCAGGCCCTAGAGCTACTCTCTGAGATGGAAGAGAGCAGTGAGACTTATCCAGTTGACTATGATATTGCCAACCAATTCCAACCACCACCTGCTTACACACCCTGATGAAAAATCATTCTAAAGTCTTTTGTGTTGTCCAACCCTCTGACCCCATGCTTAAAAGGTACTTTCTAAGCCTTCCAAATAAATCAAGGACAGAGCAACATGCAAAGTCCATTTGCCATATAATAAATCCTCTCCATGTAGGTCTAATACTTTACAATATTGTATTGACAATTTGCTCGTCTCCCCTCCATTCATATGTATTTTGTTATGGCTGTGCTTCTGGAATGGCTGAAAAACAACTGGGAAATGTTCTTTTTTTTTCTTCTTAAAATAATTTGCATGTGGATGCCTGCAGAGGCTTGAGACCCACACAAAACTCCTAGATTTGGTCCAAAGTGGCATGCTTTATTATGTACAAATGTGAACTATGGACTGAGATTCGGTGCACAATAATCCAATTGTTTGTTGGGCTCATTGAAATGGGTTTGAGAGAACCTTTTATCTTCTTCTGTTAAATGCTACATTGTCATTTTCTTGTAACATTCCACATATAAAAAATACTTCCTGTTGTAGTTATCTTGAAATGCCACTATGATTAATAGGATTAACTATTGGATGCAAGCTTGTTCAGTTGGGTATTTGTACACACACATTTTGGTCCAGAGTGTACTTTCAGTTTTCCATGCACATACACTGTTCACATATTTTCTGAGGGGTGGTTGGTTTCTTTTTCTAAACACTGAAACTTAATTGAACTCTGCACTTCAATGATGCCCAGTATATTTTATATTTATGTACTTCATGTTTAAAAATATTGTAAAATAGTGAATTTGCTGTTCAAATTAACTGACCTTAATGCCAGAGTTTGACTTTCTGTAGATACATTTTAAATTCATTTTCTTAATTTTCTCCAAAGTCTTGTGGAAGTTTTTAAATGCAATTATTTTCCTTTAGATAGTTAGTTATTTGGTGATATGTGGCTTCTAAGAAAATGAACATATTCCCCACAGCAGATCAAAAGATCTTTTATATTGTTAACACCTACTTGCATATGTATGGCTGCCATACTTCCATTTTTATCAGGCTTAATTGGCTGTGATTTTGAAGTGGTCCATTTTGGCAAATTGTGTTAGTATTTTCACTGTTTGATTATAGTTATTTGAACATCTGTCTGTGTTTTTTGCAATATGCTTTGCTGGGTTATATAATTGATTATGTCCCAGCTCACAGTGCTACTCCAAAATTAAAATTCACAAGTCTTGTGTGTATTCATATGATCACAGTTCACCTAAATTGTTTATAGTTCTGTAATTGTTTAATAGTTTACAGCATGCCCAGACTATGTAATATATGTGTGTTTACTCAGTGATCACTAGAGATCTGACTGGAAATATGTACTATTGAATTTCAAACCCATTGTTTTTGCTTTTATATCGGGGTAGATTGTGACAATTCTCATGTGACAATGTTTCTCCTGTACTGATTTATGTGCTTTGTCATGGTAAATAAAGGATCATGGATGATTTTTGTGGAATTGTGGCTCACCTGGGTGACCTTGTTCAAAGGTTAATGTGTTTTATAACTTAAAAATTTAAATATCTGACTCCAGTATGTGTAATTAATTGTCTGAGTGAATAATAATAATAATAATAATAATAATAATAATAATAACCTGCTAGGTAACACTAGTAGTGTAATATAATCCGTGTTTCAATGTTTATTATCATAAAAGCGCGTTTAAAACCTAGAGTAACATTTATTGTTGACTTTGAGGTTTCTATCAACGTCTAAGCCTAAGCTTTTCTAATATTCTTGTCAGAGGTTTAATTTAAACTTCAAGCGAGTATTAGCCTCTGGAAAGCAATTGTTAGTTAGAAGCTGCTTCTGCAATCTAATGCACCATATATTCATTCAGAACTACTGAGTATCTAAAGATAAAGGTTAATTTTTCAAAAATACAAACACTATTCAGAAGGTAGAGATAAGAGTATCGACAGAATCAGTAGAGAGAGTCATGGGAATTTGATGCTAGACATTAAATTCATCTGGATGCATGAGGGTAACAATTCATATTTTTTTTTACCCCAATGTTAATGACAGGATGAACCCCTGGTGGTAAGCTGACCTTAATGTGCTGTATACCAATTTGGTTCCTGAGCTGAGGTTGGTGGAAACAAAAGACCAAAAGGTCTCTAGTAAATCCAGGTCCAGTGTAGGCACTGCAAAATGTTTACTAAACATGTATGATATTTATGTCACCACTTTTCTTTCAAAAGTTTAATAATTTTGATCAGAACTGAAGTTGATTAACAGATTTCTGCAAAAAAAATGGGAAAAAAATATTAATCTGATATATTTTTTACATACATTTAACTTAAGAACATTTAACAATAACAACAACAATAATAAACACATTTAAAAAGGTCATGTACATTTCACTTCCGGTGTTTTTACCGAGTTTGCCGTTGTCATGACAACATTTAACTCTTGCCGAAGACCACAGGAAGCCTTTTTGTTCGGTTCATTATGCATTTGATAAACTGTTTTATGTTTTCACATCTATTGATTGTGGAGATTTGATCCTCAAGGCTTCGAGGATAAGCTCATCCAGGTAGTATTAGTTATGTTAAAACAAACGTGGTAGCTGGCTGAAAATATAATCAGACAGTGTTTATATTAAATATTTTGTTCGCTATGCACTTCAGCGAGGTAGTAGAGGTAGGTCTTAATACTGCTTAGTGCGTACCAGATTTTTTGAAAGAGCCGATAGTGTAAGATTATGAATAAAAGTTAAAAACAGGCTAACTGGCGCATACCGTTATGTCCACCAGCAACTTACCTCTACGATATTTGCCTAGCTGGAGCCGGGTTGGGACCCTCGATCGGGCTCGTTACCCTCCTATATGTACTTTTGAATGTGAGCATAAAGCAGCACCGTCAGATAAACACGGCCATAGGACAACTCAAACCAGCGTAGAGATGGACACGGCCAGGGCAAGAGTAGCCTCACTTGAGAAGGACATCCTGTTCCTTCAGCAGACGTATAAAACCACACTGGAGAAGCTACACGAGGAGATTGATCTTTTGAAGCGTGCTAATAAAGGTATGAAGAATCATTGTATGTATTGTAGTTCAATGTTGTTCAGTATTTATACAAGCAGCTGCACAAATGTCTAATTTTGCTCAAGTAATGTATCTTTATTTTTCAGAGTTGCAATATCAACTGATTATGGGAGCATATCTTCCTACAAGAGGTAGTATAAAAACTTTGTGCACAACATTTCCGTTAATTTTGAAGGATCTTTAATATAATTTTCCCTCAACTTTTTTAAGTGCCTAGTCCATGGGAAAAGTGTTGCCAGTCTGGAGTCATTAGGTAATTTACTGCACCTACCAAGAATGTGAGAAAAATAACCAGAACCAATGCATTAATCTTCACTTGCTCTGGTCTGCTTAAGCTCTAAAGAGAAGCAAAAGACCAGACATTATGGTGTAGAACAAAATGCGGCCATCATCATGTCTCTCCTTCCTTTGAGGATCCAAGACGGTTCATCCCATCTTCCACGCTCTCCAACCCTACAGGAATGTGAGGACATGATCCAACAGCTATATAATGCCAACACCTTGCAGTCTCAGGAGGTAGAACTACTGATCTATGCTGATTTTAATTTATCATGTCACTATTATTGCCTTTAAAGCTTTAGCATAATTTAGGATGTAATATATGTTAAAATATTTGCAATACTTAACTGTATCTGTCCTCCATGCACAGCAAAAGTTATAGTTGTCAGCACAATTAGTTGAACAGGCAAACTTTTTTTGAGGTCACCTTAGAGAGAATGGATGTGTCTGTATTAGACTCAATAAGGTCAAATTAAAGACGCTTAGAAGAAATCTAAAGAAAACTTACTGCTACATTGCTTATATCTAGGCATCTGCTACCAAGCACAATCGACTACTGAAATGTTCATAACATACATTGCAGTGAAATGTATAACTTGATCATAAACACACTTCACCAGCTTTAAAGTTAAGATGAGCTCAAATTTACAATGATTTTAGAAAAAATATTAAGCATACATGGGAGCCAACAAATGTAAATGATTTTTCAATGAAAATAATGAAGTAGGCCAGTGGTATGTTAATGTTTATTATATAGTGCACAACATGATCACAAAAATAATAAAGGGAATAAAAAAACTGAAAGTACTTTACAAGCTAACCAATGATAACTAAAACAATATGCACCAAGGTCATATTTTTCTTACATCTCAGCTGTTGCGGTTGAAGGCTGATCTCAGAGACTTGTTAAACAAAAAGAAACTCTCACCTGTGGTCTACAATCTAAAGAAGACATATTTCTTTGACAACACAAGGTACTATTGTCATTATGTCAAGGTATTGTAGTGCTCTCTAGTGCTAAAAACAAATCCTTTACCAATGCTGTAATTTATCTCTTGCTTCCAGAAATGAAGAGTTGACACACCTTCCAAAATTATCTCCTAAGTCCTTGCCAGAAATACAGTAGGTTGACTTGTCTGCATCCCTTATAAATAATATAGAATTACACAGTGTCTTGCATAAACATGTAGCCTGCTCTAGTCTTGTTTGTTAAACAGTCAATATTTTTATAATCGATACAGAATGTTTGCATACTTTTGGAAGGATGTGTGTAAAACAATATTTTATTTAATTTTATAATTTATTTTTGGTTAATACATAACATTTGATTCTATATTGTTGTAACAGAGAGGCTGGAGCCAGGTTAGAATCCATATGCAGAAGCTTATTTTAAGGGAATTCCAATATCAGACTCAGAAAAGAAGCAGAAGTCATACACAAAATCAACAAGCAATAGATAAGGACCGCTCAGAGAAGCAGTGTAACTAGCACTACTTCACAGAGTGTGTTTGGGCAGGCCATGCTTTATGGCTGCCAAACAGGACGTCACCACTGAGGCAGAGATGGAGCGTGACAGTCAGTACTCGTTCAAAGGGCTCCTTCTGCTGGCCTGGCATTACAATTGTGGATTTTCTGTGGAGCTGAAATGCTTAGCTGGGTGGAGAGCTGGTGATTGTCTTTCTTGGCCAGTCTCAAACTCCAGTTTTCCTTGATGAAGAGCTTTTTTCTGTTGCCAGTGTTTTCTTACAATTATACTGAATACATTTCCCAGTAAATCAGAATGTTTGTGTATACTTCTGAATTAGTTCTGCTAAGAATTCTTCATGAATTCCAACATCAAATATAGCTGCAAGCAGCGATAACGGGCCCAAGCACGTGTGCCATCGCCGCCCGGGTGCCATCGCCGGCCGGGTGCACCAGAGAACATGTCCATGTACTGAGCTTTGCATTCAGTCACTTATGCAACG
>JAOTRN010000031.1:717749-731302 GCA_028566695.1 Bagroides melapterus
AGATTTAAAAGCACTTTTGTACGTCGCTCTGGATAAGGGTGTCTGCCAAATGACCTTAAATGTAAATGTAAATGTAATGCATAAAGGAAGGAAGGAGGTAACCCAATATTGTCGAAGTTGTCCAGAATGTCAAAGTCTCTGTGCAAGGTCCTCGTCGTGTACCCCTCCAAACTTTTCCAATTATAGGCACTCCTTTTAAAAGGCTGGGGATGGATGTTGTTGGCCCTGTGGAACAAAGTCGGTCAGGTAATAGATTTATGCTGGTTATAACTGACTATGCTATGCGATATCCAGAAATGTTCCCACTGAAATCCATCAAGGCAAAGTATGTGGCCACCTGTCTAGTGCAACTGTTTTCTAGAGTTGGGTTTCCTTGTGAGATTTTGACTGATCAAGGAACTAACTTGATGTCGACCCTTTTGAAGCAGGTGTACAGATTGTTGGGCATTAGGAGTTTGAGGACTACTCCTTACCATCCCCAGACCAATGGACTGACGGAAAGATTTAACCAGACCCTCAAACAAATGCTTTGTAAATTCATGTGTGACCCAGGTAAAGATTGGGACCAATGCCTCCCTTATCTTTTGTTTGCATATAGAGAAGTGCCACAATCCTCTTCTGGGTTTTCGCCCTTTGAGTTGTTATATGGACGTGAAGAAAGAGGGCCTCTTTCTCTACTTCGAGAGATATATAGGAGGGGGACTGGAGAAAGGATGAACCTTTAAATATAATGTCTTATGTGATGCAGATGCGAGAACGCTTGGACAAGATGACCACGCTGGTCCGATCTCACCTGGCAGAAGCCCAAACTCACCATAAAACCTGGTATGATAAATCTGCCCGTGAGCGAAGTTTTGAACTGGGTCAAAAGGTGTTAGTGATGTTGCCAAGTAATGAAAGTAAACTGTTGGCAAAATGGCAGGGCCTGTTTGAAGTGAAAAGAAAACTTGGGCCTACAACCTACGAGATTATAATGTCGGGCCAGGGTCGCCCTACACGGTCCCTACATATCAATCTCCTTAAGAGGTGGGTCCCTCGTCCAAACAGGATCACAGAGAGTTTGATTAGGAAGGTGGATGAAGAAGAGGAAGTGGATGACCAATACTTGCCCCAGCCTGTTCAGGGAGATCTTTGATCACCTACCATTAGAGCGTCAGCTTGAGGTGAGGGCTCTTTGCTTGCCTGAAGTTTTTTCAGAATATCCTGGGTTCACCACTTTAATAGAGCATGATATTGTGTTGAAACCTGATGCAGTTATAAGCAGAAGAAGCTACTGGGTCCCCGAGAGGCTCCAAGAGTTACTCAAGGAGGAAGTTGACTTGATGTTGCAGCTAGGTATCATAGAGCCATCTAAAAGTGAATGGTGCCACCCTGTGGTCCTTGTCCCAAAAAGGATCACACAGATTTTGTATTGACTTCCGGTGCCTCAACTCTGTCACAAAGTTTGATGCTCATCCCACTCCGTGGATAGATGACCTTACTGATTGCTTAGGCCACTCCAAATTCCTGACTACTCTTGACCTCTCAAAAGGTTATTGGCAAATCCCATTGACCTGTCGGTCCTGAGAATTAACAGCATTCAAAACCCCTTGGGGGTTGTTTCATTTTTGGGTTCTTCCTTTTGGGCTACACGGGACCCCTGCCAGTTTCCAAAGACTCATAGACCTGGTATTACAAGGGTTAACTTTTGTGGCCGCTAATTTAGATGACATTGTAATTTACAGTGACTCATGGAAGAAACACCTGCAACATCTTCAGGTAGTATTCCAGGGCCTTCAGAAAGCTGGTTTGACTGTTAATCCACGAAAGTGTTCTATTGCAAAGACGGAGACTAAATATCTAGGATTTGTCATTGGTGGTGGAGTAATCAAGCTGGAGGTGGGCAAAGTCCAAGCTATTGAAGAGTGTCTTCGGCCTCAGACTCATAAGGAACTGTGCTCATTTTTGGGCATGGTTGGATTGTACAGTAAGTTTGTTCCTCATTACTCTGGCAGGGCTGCAGTTTTGACTGATATGGTGGGATCTAGATCCCCAAATCAAGTACAGTGCTCCAACGAAGTAGAAGCAGCTTTTCAAGACATCCAAACTACCTTGTGCCCTGTTGTATAACCCTGACTTTAATCAACCTTTTACCCTGCAAACAGATGCTTCTGACAGAGGCCTAGGAACTGTATTACTACAAGGTGCATGATGATGGCAACGTACATATGTGTAGCTTGGGGAACATGTCTAGAAGGCAAGTCTGCAGATGCAGTGACATGTTCTGCTGGAAACCTTTGGTATTGTGGATTTATTCTTTGACATAAACCTAAACAATGTTGTAGATCAATGCATGGTACTACATGGCAAAAGTATTCCCTAATGCCACTGTCCTCTTTCAGTAGGATATTGCAGCATGTCACAAAGCAAAAATTGATATTTACAAAGAGTTTATCTGACATGAACACCCTGGATCTCAATTCAAACAAATATCTCTGGGATGTACTGAACAAACAAGTACAATCCATGGAAGCCCCATGGTGACCTTACAGGTCAATCAATGACTTAGTGCAAGATACCACAGCACACCTTCACAGGTCTTTTGGAGTCCATGCCTCAATGCGTCTCAACCGTTTTGGCAGCACAAGGAGAACTGTTTTTAATGTTTGATGCGTATAACTCTTGATGAACAAACTGAACAGGGGAAATGAACAGGGGTTGACATCCTCCTCATGGCACATCCTCCAAGTGACCAAAGAGGTGCAACATTCTCTGTGGAACCAGAAGGTGGAGTGATGTCCCCCACAAATCCAGAAAGCAGGGCAGTGTCCATGGGTATTGTGGGATAAGAAAAAGATAAGCAAGTACTGGTATTGTAGTTATTTGGAGAGGTAGAGTGTATTTTTTTTTTTATATAAATTATTAACCAGGATTAAATGGATGGTAAGGTATTAGAACACATATCAATGACTAATGATTGATTTGCTTTACATGATTTCTTTTCTCTTCCATGAATGTTTGGCATTCCTTAAAAACCATGAAACGTCAGCGAGACCTGAGACTGATATGTGTCTACTGTAAATAAATAAAAATACAACACTACATCACTTATGAATTCATGCCTGACTCTAAATTACATATTACAAATTCATATTTCTTTTAAATTTCTGTTGTTTGCTACTGTGTATTATTATACAATTTACAGATACAACACTGAACTACTTGTTGATTCTGAATTCATTTAATACAATTGTATTCATGTTTATTTAGTAAAAAGTGTTCATGAGAAACAATATATAAAAAATACACATGTACAAAGCTTAAAAATCATTTTCAAAATGCTAAAAAATATTTTAAACAAAATGTACATAACGTATTTTAAATATAAAATAGATTTGTTTAAAAACTACTTAAAACATGTCTTGGCAAAATATGATTATTATATATAAAAACAAAAATTCTTGATGAAATACTTTATATACACAAAGCATTTACAACAGCTTGTACACAGAGACATGAAGGCTTGAATGTAAACACTGCTGCATGGGTCACATTTATACACAACGGTAAATTAAAGTCGAATTGTGAAACATGCATCATCACAACAGGTACTATACACACACACACACACACACACACACACATGTAACACATTTTTAACACATTTTCTGTTACAATATGCAGCATTAACCCCAATCACATTTTAACAGACACCATTGTGTTGTTAGAAAGCATGTAAATCACTTGCGTGAAACACCAAGACGCTGGAAATGCAAAACAAATTACAGCGTTCAGTTTGCATTTTCTGCAATTTTTCATAGAGGTTATTTAAAAATATCACTTTTGGTAATATCATTCAATATTCTGTTGGTTTCATAAACAATTCAAGCAGAGATATATATAGTATTCATGAAGTGGTGCAGATATTACACAACATACAAGAGCTTTTACTCCAAACAGCCTTTCAACAGTTTCAGTCATAAAGGTGTTTGGTCAGGGATGATTCATGCTTATTAGGTAACACATTTACTGATGTAACAATATACCAAAAAGTTGCATATATTAATTTCAAGAAAATTCAAATCTAGCTTTGTACACAGTTAAGTGAATTAAACAAAAAGAAAATGGGTAATGCAAAATAGTAAGAATGAGTCATAGTACATACAATTCCTGTAATTCAGAGCAATGGAGGAAGTTCCATTTTTAGGCAAGAGAAAGCACATACAGTAATACAGTATTTATGGTTAAGATGAAGCCAAATCATGTACCTCCTTAGAAACATTGTCTGTACACACAAGTCTCTGTAGTGATTTTCACAGTAAGAAATGCATGTGAAAATTATACAAAAGGATTTGGTTCTTAATCTGTGTACAGTCACTATGAATTCCAAATGTGGTATATTACAAAAACAAAGTTAATTCAAAATAAGCTTCTGCATATCAATCACCTGATATCACAAAAAGTATAGAACACCTGAGCACATATATTTGTTTCATGTTTTGACAAATTTCCAAATGAATCTTTTTGGTTGGTCTTTTGGAAAACACTGATGCACAATTCGAGCCTCTCACTAAAAAATCCCTGTGGTGGTATAGGATAAATGTTTAGGTTATGTTTTTAAGTCACGGTTATTTCTAAAAAAAAAAAGATCAGCAGATGCATTAACAAATAAGCCAAATCGCATTACATTTAAAACATAAATACTGACAATGACACTGGAAGTATAGGCATTCAGTAGCATCAGTAGAAACTCATATTTCTCATCTTCTTCATTATAGGCATGTCTCTAGTCACAGACTGATGTTCAACATTAACAGCAAGGTAGGTCTATTAAAGCAGGGCAAACTCTGAATCATGGTTGAGGTCAGAGATGGGGCAGGGGTCTTGGGAGGAGGATTCCTGGGCACTGCGGTACTCCTGGAATTCTTGCATCAGGGCATTGAAATGTGCCTCACTAAGTGAACGACTGTTTTGTTGTTGAGGCTGGGAGGCTGAAGGTAAACTAACAAAGGAGTTTGGGCCTATAGTTGGGAAAATGGGGGAAGAAAAGTGTGTGCAAGAGGGTAGAACATATATTTGTACGTGTGTGGTAAACAGCTGATGGGACTCTCCTCACCTTTCTCTTGCAGGACCCGGAGGCCAGTGCTGGTAATGGGCCTATCACACCTCAGCTCCCTCCCTTGCCTTATGCCTTCCTGCTTCATCTTCAAGGCATCCAAGAGGTCAAGGCCTATCCGGCTTTCAGTAGCATCAAACTCAAAACACTCATCTACTGATGTATTCCTACTACAGGCAGATATAAGAAATGCAGTAAGGCTTCCAAATAATGTATGAGGTCATTGAAACAGTTGTTACAGAGGTAATTCACCTTTTTGACCTTCTCTCTCGCAGGTCTGATTCTCTCTTGTGCCTCTCACACTCCTCTGTAGTCTCAGGCGAGCTCAATAATGTCGGAGTGATGGAAAGGGACTGGCGGAGGTGCCCAAATGGCCCCATGCTCCCCCTACCACTGCTCTGGCTGGCATAACTAGCTCGGCCACCATCTCCTGTACTGTCCCTACCCTCACCCATATTCACCATCCCATACAATTCTCTCTGCATCTTCCCTGAGGGAAAAGCTGCTTGGTGGGGTGAAGGCCAGCTATAACCTCTGGGCAAGAATGACCTCTGAAAACTCTTCCTGGACTCCACAAGATGAGGATGATCCCACCTTGCAACTAATTTGGGTGCACTAAAGGGTCTAGGGGGATCATGGGGGACATACCTGTTCTGGACTAGCCTGAGGGTTTCTTGATATGACATTGGGTACATTAGAGAATCTGGAAAGACTGTCGCTTGTCGACGTGGATCTGACTCTGGTCTACAAGGTTCTACAAGATTTGCTGGATCTAGGACTGATGGGCAACGTGCATGTATGAGGGATGAAGGGGTCATATATGGTCTCTCACTGTAGCAAGGTCTCTCCAAGCCATAGCTGCTGTAAGTTTTGGTATGCTCTGTCCCCTGCCATGAGGGACCAGACCGCAAATAAGAATTTGCTGGTGTGCAAACCAAATTGTAAGATTTATCTTTTGCACTAAGATGAGGTAGCTCACCTTTGTAACACTTATCAGAGACATATGTCCTGGAGCCTTGACGATGGTCCCACTTCTGAGACCCTAAACTAACAGATTTCCTAAGGTATGAACAAGGCTGCCCTATATCTGAGAAATTCCTACATGGACCAATGCTGATTGACTTCTTCATAAAAGGCACAGGAGCCTGAGAGATCCGTGCACTTACTTGGTTTGTCCGTTTATTCTGAGGTTGACACGACCGAGTGTGCTCTGATAAAGATTCTTCCCTACTCTCATGTTGATAAGGTATATTATAGATTGCTTTAGTACTCACTGGAGGCTGTGCTGGGCTCAACTGTGTGGGTTTATCAGAACCAAGGCTTTTGTATGAGAGAAATGACTGTGGACATCTTCCTTCATAAGCTAAGTACTGTGTTGAAAGACATTTATTCTCTGAAGACGCCAGGATTATACTTGTATTTTCTTTAGCCTGCTCTAGACAGGGTTTAGAACTCCCTACAGGAATGATGGGTATTTTAAGATCCACCAAAAGTCTGCTTTGATGATCATTACTCTCGTCTAAGTGGTAATCACCTTGATTCTCCCAGTTCTTAGGAACCACATCAGGATCAGTTCTTAAGAGAGTCTCATCTGCTTGCTTGGTGCTGAGCCAAGTAGATTCTGACATTTGACCCTCCTCTATAGGTTCATCTACACTCATCTCTACAAAGCCTGGAAGGCTCAAATACTCCAAAATATTGCGTGGTTGCAGAGGAGACATCCTGTCAGGTTGGGACACAATCTTGGCTTTCAGTAATCCAGATAATCTAATCGAGGAATTAGACTGATCACTTTCATCTTCATTTTCAAAAAGTGGCAGAGGAGAAATGTGGCTGGGGCTAACACTGAAAACACACTTGTCACTCTTACGAGAGCGTGTCCTGATACCCTCCTTCTCTTCTTCACGCTGAAAAAATGAAGAGCTGGGATTTCCTCCAGTTATGTTTTCATTATCATTCTTCTGATTATCATATGTAATAGTAGAACAACCAGTAAAATTGTTGCTCAAGTTAGTGGTGAGTTTAGGGAAGTGTCCATTGGGGCTGGCTCTATCTCCACTTTCAGCAGCAGGGCACTTTGTTCTCTCAAATGCTTCAGAATGTTGAAAACTGGAAGGAACAGGGCATGTCGACATAGAGACAATTGCTTGTGTCTTTATTTTCCTTTCCTGCATCCAGTTATATTCTTCCCTTTCTGTTGGTCTCTCTGGACATATGCCCTGTGCCTTACTTACATCTGACTCACAGCGAGAAGGACTGTCCCTTTGTTGGGAAAGGATTGATAGGGAGGTAGACTGTGTAACTGGTGAATGTGAGAGGTCTTCTGCTGCTGAGTCTTCTACACCCTTCAAACCTCTGTGTGATCTATCTGGGAGCATGCATTGAGACATATTCCCCGCTGAGAAGCTCAGAACAGGGCCTTGACTGCTAGGAGAGGTCACAGGGCTAATGTCCCACTGAATGCATTGGGAGGTGGAAGAGCGTAACCTGTCCATGGGACTGCTGGTGTTGCCAAAATAACAACCCCTACGATTTTCTGAAATTCGGTGGGTCAGGCTGTTGGTTCTCTGGGCTTTCTGCCTGAGAGGAATGTCCTGAGCTTTTGAAATTGGTTTGTCCATCTCAACCCCTGACCATCTTCTAATGGGACTTGCTGACTTAGTCTGTCTCTGCTCCTTCTCACATTTTTGTGCTCTATGGCTGATAATGAAGCTTTTCAGCTTCTCTTGGTCTTTCATGAGTGGTAGACATTTGCTATGACTGTCCCGAGCTGTTGATAGTGCATCTTTTATCACTCTCTTCTCTGACCTGTTGGAACAGGATTTGGGAGAGTCCCGAAAAGAGCTACTCTTGCTCCCTCCACCACTATTTTGTCCAGGAGACTGAGGGAATTGTTTTTTTACTTTAATGTGCATTGTTATAGAATTCTCTAAATAAGGTTGGGCAATGAAACGACCATCTGGTCCTCTAGATATAGGCTCGATGGCATACACTGAGGATGGGGAACTGCCGAGGTGGCTCTCAAATAGAGTGTAACATGGTGGTGGGGATGATGAGGGGAGAAGTTGCTTTTTTTGATCCTGACACTCACTCTGGCTTCCCTTGTCAACTGATAATCGATCTGAATGATCAGAATAAGAGGAATTGGAAAAAAAGCTAATTGGAGGACACAGCTTCATCTTCAGGATGCTGCTGGGACTGGCATCAGGCAAGCTAGCTCTGAGTGGAGAAAAAAGCAAGACAATAAATAAAATATTCAATAACTCAAGATATGCAAAAATGTATTGTGTGGTCAAAAAGCATTTTGTAAAAACTCATCTACACTAAATAGTAGAAACATATCTACACTAATTTAACTGTAATATTGTAATTGTAATAAAATGTAATAATGTAAAATGTAATATTGCATTTTACTGTTTCTTGCAAGTTTGTGAGTTTATTTTGGAATGATGAATACATGCATAGTACTGAGGGAGACTTACTGTGATGATCGGGTCTTTTGTAAGGCAGTAGAGATAACTAAAATAATAAGGAAGTAGGAAATGAAGAAGACAGTACATATAACATCACGCAAGATGAAACAAATATCAAACCCAAAAATTAAGTTTATATTAATTCATTGAAATATGTATGATCTATCACTTGTGTAAAAGAAGTATGAAATATGACAGATCATTTCATTGTTGTTTTCTTTTTTCTTTTTGTGTTTGTGTTTTTATTTAACAAAATACAGATTATGAAACAGACTTAAAAATCAAAAGTAAAACTAGATATGGTGTTTGTCTACTGTCTATAATCTTGGATACATCCAATCATGTCTGCAGAGGGCCTGTGTGTCTGCAGGTGTTTATACCAATCAAGCAGGAGCCACACTTGATTATTTTATGACTCTTTAATGACCTTCAATCCACTATCACGTGTGTCACTTGCTTGGCTGAAACAAACACCTACAGACACATCAAAGCTTTTGGGAGAGTACGGTTACACAACCCTGCTCTACCTGATGTACTGTGTTTTGCTCTTGTATACCCCTCACCATCTCGTCTCTTTCTAAGGTGCTGTTCCCTCCTGTGATTCATAACACGTGCTGTCACCACTGAAAGAATGATAGCCACAAATAAGAAGCACCCTCCTGCAATCACTCCAGCCATCAGGGGCTGACTAACAAAAGTCAACAAACTGGGTGGGGCTGCGTATATCTCCATACCTGCAAGAACCACATTGCAAGAAAAATGATCAATTAGAAAGTGAACTCAAAATAAATTAGCAATACATGAGCAAATTTAAAGACTATAAACTACTAAACTGCTTTCTTTGTTACTGTTATCAACAACTAACAGTTCTTAGTGGCTTTTTGGATTTCATCCTTTCTTTTTGGCAAATTAAAATTGTGATTTACATGTACACTAGTGACAAGGAAAAGGACAAGAACACAAACAACACTGGAAATATATAATTATATAAATAATTATGTAAATATTATCTAGTATTGGTGTTGTTACTTGTGCCAATGATAACTATGAATATGGAATTGGACTTGCTTAGAATTCTAAAAAAGTAAAAACAAACAAACAAAGAATTCTCAAACGTGCATTGTGCACCACAAAAATAGCTTTGCTGATACCTGTAAAAATAGTGTTACCAGGCAATACTTAACTGATGTTGAAGAGGAAGTATTGGAAACACAGACAGTCCTGGGCTAATATGATGGTTAATAAGTGAAATACTGTCAGCTTTTTTTTTTACTTACCGTTAGTAGTAATATTGACTGATTCACTGGGACCACTGACCATTCTAGCTCCATGTGACAGCAGGCGTAGCTCATAGCAGGAATCCTATGGTGGGGAAATTAATCAACAACTAATTCATATGCCACACTGTCAGATACATTTTGTTGCATGTAATTTTATATACATTACAAATCATTTTGGAACCTTACTCTTTTCAGTCCTTGGACAAGTATTTCTGTGGCATTGACACTGATTTCTCTATCAAGTGTAACCCATACACCATTCTCTTGTCTTGCCTGGAGCATGAAGGCTGTGATCAGTTGGGACTGAGCAGGGGGTGGCAGCCATTGCAGCAGTACACCCACTGCTGTGTAATTGACTGACAGTGATGTGGGAGCAAGCCGTGCTGCTAAATCAGTTACTTCAGTGGGTGGATCTGTTGGAAGAGCTGAATATGGGCAGCAGAAGAGGAAGATCAACATCAAGAACATATAAAGAACAATATCTGAAAATAAAACTGGATTAAATGAAATACTCTGATCATCAATTTGAAATATATAACAAAATAGTTAGCAGAAAATTACATCAGCCACAATATGACAAATTTAATTAAAGGAAAATGTAGCAACACAGTGTCAGAAAATTCACTTTTGCCAATGCTATACTGACCCAGAGTGATGATGGTGAAAATCTCACTGAATGGGCCAAAGCCCAGCTTGTTCTGGGGTAAGATGCTGAACTGGTAACTGGTGGCAGGCTGGAGACCTGTCACAAGGAGGGTGGATTTAGATGAGGGGACAGAGATTGCGGTCCACTCATGTTTCCCTCTATTAGTGGGCTTCACCCTGCGAGGAACAAACAATAATATAAACAGGAACCGAACAGTTCTGCCTATACAATTTCATGCTACAATTGCTAATATAGACAATTGATAATATAAACTAAAATGAAGCCCCTCACCAGATGCTGAACTTCTGGGTGTATCCCCCATCAAAGCCAGGTTCCCAGAATACACTGGCATTGTTGATGCCTGGATCTATAGATACTGCAGTCACAGCATGGGGGCTTGTGCCTGAGAATGAATAGTTTATGGATGAAGACAATGGAAAAATACAAAATAGGTCTGAACTGTTAAATGCTTTTCTCTCCAAATTTTCTTTACTCACCTAACACTAGAACTACAGTGCCTTTACTGACTTTTACCACAGAGTTGGCAGCATGACACTCCCATGCCCCTTGATGGTTTTTGGTGAGTGGATGAAGAACCAGAGAACCATTGGACAAAACAGTAAATGGAGAGTAAGGTGTACTTCCATCCTGGAATATAAGACCAGAAATATCCCGAAAATATATTCTAAAAGACTCTGGATATGTGTAAAAGTACAAGGATTAATATTAATTTGTTGCCATTTCTTTTATTATTAACTTGGGAAATTGAGTGCTCACCTTGGTCCATGTAATATTAGGTGTTGGATCCCCATATGCTTGGCAGGGAATGATCAGCTCTCTACCAACTTCCTGCAAGTACTCAGCCTTGGGGGACACCTGAAATGAAGGGGGATCCTGTGTGGGAGAAAGAATGTTATTGGCCAATACAGGAACTGTCCGAGTCTTATGCCTCATTTATAAAATGTTTTACATTGATTCCAGCATGTGTGCATTCATGTACCCAACCTCAAACTAATCAAATAAAGCATGCTCCAAAAATATTCAGATATAAAGAGGCATTTGTACACTCTCTTCTACTCAAACGTAAACTTAAGTGATTCTTATCGCAACTGCTTTTTGTTTATTTATTTATATGCACATAAATTGAACTACAATTGTCTATGTACAATCTGTGTGTAGAAAAACCAAGTGAAACTATATTAGTCAGAGCCATTTATGGTGGTTTATTTATTAATTGTAAATTAATTATTGACTCCAGTACCTTCAGAATTACTTTGGTGGGTTCAGACTGACCCAAAGTCCCATAGCTGTTGTAGGCAGTGCAGGTATACATGCCTACCGCACTATCATTGACTGTGGCTATGAACAGGGAGCCTTCCGTGTTTATCATCCAACCAGGGTACTAACCAACAAACAGAAAAACTTTACTGTCAAAAATAGTCTAATTATGTATTTATGATAACTAAGGTGATTTGTTTGGCTTTGTTCAATACCTGGTGTAGGTCCAGTGAGGCTCCATCTTTGGTCCAGTAGACAAACAGCATTGGAGGCTCAGCTTGAACTGGGCACACAATTGTTCCACCCATGCCAGCAGGGAGGTAGGTCTCCCTAGGCATCTGCACCACTTGTGCAGGAACTAAGACATCATGAGTGGATAGAAGGAACAAACTAGCATCAAATAATGCATATTCATTTTGATATACATTAAATTCCTTTGACTATTTTTCTGCAGACCTTGTTCAGACAGTCTTGTGTAATACTTAAAACTTAGAAAATAAACATAATACTTGCAGTTCACTTTGAGGTAGGCAGAAGCAGATGGTGGCGTTAGTAATCCATTGGAGGGAATACAGGTGTAATTTCCTGAGTCTTCAGGGATTAGCTCAGGAATGAGTAGAGTACCATCCACCTGGATTTTTACCCGAGACTTCAAAGATCTATGCACATATACACACAGCATATTGATTAAATATAACATCTATCTGTCTGTCTGTCTGTCTTACCATATTTATTACAATCATAATTACAAATCAGACATATCTTTAAAATATTTACTAAATTACTGGGGCTCTTTGATTACGAAAGACCTAAAGGTTTCATCTAAGTGTATATAAAAGTTTATGAATATATTAAATGTTGTACGATACAAAACATAATAAAAGGATGGGGTTTAAGAGTTAGTTGCATAATTACATTTGCTCTACATAGAGGGTATGTTACCCTATCACTGACATTGAGATGTGTTTAGTACTCACTCCACATTATAGACATTTTGTCCTTCTTTATGCCACTCATACGTGAGGTTAGAAGGGTATGCTTCGGCATGGCACTGCAGAACTACATCCTGGGACATGTTCATGGTGGTGTTCTTGGGGGAAATAACAATAACTGGTGGACCTATTTGGAAACAGCAATATTGTCCAAAATAAAAAAAATTGCTATAAATACTGATTTAATCATTTGTTATTAAAGCAGTTAAAAGTAGCCCATCCTACAAATAAACAACAGATGGCACTGTTTATTCTTTCCTCTAAGACGTAGGATTCTAAATAACCTTTAAAAAACAGTTTCTAAATAACCTTAAGGCTCACTTGTCTAATAATTGAGCCATTAGCCCAAAACTGTAAACATTTTATTGTCATTATAAACATTTTTTTTTCAAAAGATTTAGCTTTACTGGTACAAACATTAAAGAGCTTTCCATCAAAATTCAACATTCAATATCCGAGGAAGAGAAAATATGTTAAAAAGATTTTTCTATCAGCAACACATTGCGAAATAAGTAAAAATTTTATTATATAACAAAAATGAAATCCAGGCTACTCTAGTTAACCATCGACCATGAGTTGTGATAACACATATTTTCCAATATCATCGGACTAAAAAAATTATTATATTTGGTATAAAAATGAGTCAAGATTAAATGATCAGTGTCTACTTTTGTAATGATAGGACTATTCCCACTAGAGGGGGTGCTGGCAGGGGGATTGGACTGTTGTTGTATGTTTCTTTGTTCCATGTTCCGTGTCTTTTATTTTGAAGTCTGTCCTTACCTTGTC
>JAOTRN010000031.1:737050-763237 GCA_028566695.1 Bagroides melapterus
AGCCTTGTCTTTGTTTTCATTCTTGCCTTCTCCCCTGGATTACTTTTGTTCCCTGGATTACTTTTGTTGTGTTTTTTGTTCTTGTTTGTTTAATAAACTTAAAGACTGCATTTGGATCCCCCCTCTCTTCTTCCCTGGACCACCCACTCGTTACAACTTTGTATGTTTAATTAATTCTTGTTTGTTTACTTTTGTTTATTGAAATCTTCCCAGTCCAGTATGGTACGTATATAAATTAAAAACCCTAATGGATTAAGGTTAAGGTTTTGTCTATGTTGCCTACTAACCTGATTAAGCCCCATTGTACCCAATAGTACATTTTGCTTTGTTCTCTCAGATGAATGAGTCAGGGTAACTGACCTTTAACCTGGAGCTGGGTAATGTGTGTCAAGTTTCCCTCAGAGTTGTAGACGTGACACCTGTACATTCCTGCTGTTTCCCTGGTAACTTTAACCATAGATAAGGTTCCATTGATAACCTAATGTTAGCAAGAACGTCAAAAAATGTTATATACATATTTCAGTATCAACATTTAATTACACTAATTCTGTATAAATTTTGTTTTAGCTGACCAGTCCCTTCTGATTACTATTATTATATCTATCTTTCACTGCATGTAATGCTCAATTTCTTTAAGGCATAATTTAATTTATTAAGTTAATTTTACCTTTCTAGTCCTGTTTTCTAGGATCTCAAACAAAGAGTGCATTTGTGTGTGCAAGCTGATAAGCTGATTGGTGGGTGTGTTGTGAATAATGTACAAAAATATTTGTGAAAATAATTTAAAGGGAACTAAAGATGATTGGAACAATATAAAGCACACATGAATCCAATAGCCTCTTCAGATACATGGATAGCCTATACTCAAAAAAGGGTATCCTGAATATATTTCTAATCATGTACATTGAGAACATAGGTTTTATTTTGTCTTGAAATGGTTGCATGGTTGTGCATAAATGTGTTTTTGCCAGACTTTTTCAGTCCATGTAATTTTTGCTAACAGTAAAATCAACAAGAGTGTTGGCTTTGTTGTATCTGAATAGTTCCTATTTAATAAATGAATGAGTCTTTGGGTCTATACTGAGTTTGCTGGCCAGCAACCTATGGGTTTAGACTGATAAAAAAACTTTTGAAGCATCAGTAAACAATGGCCACCAATTTACTCTTTTGAGCAATCTTTATTTACTACCTGAATCTTATCTTCTTCCTCCACAGTGTTGTCCTCTTTTCTCCAGGTGACTGTTGGTTTTGGGTTGCCAAGTGCACTACAGTTAAGTGTGAATGAATCCCCCAAAAGGACCTCCACAAAGGAAGGGGGTATCTTTACAAACACCGGAGGAGCTACAGTGGAGACAAAATGTGAAAATGTTAGTGTATAGTCAAACACACCTGGAATATTTATCTAAATATAAATAAACATCATATAAATATACTAATAACATCATCGTTTTTCCCTCTGGTCCAGTTGCATAAGATTAAGTAATCACAACCACCAGTAAAGCATGGATAAAACATTTAAATTTAAAATTTAAGACACATAGACATTATTACTATTAATATAAAGTAAATATCATTTAGATAACTAATGAGTGGTACTATCATTTATATGGGAATATGACTTATAATATGATCAAGCTCTGATCTGAAATCTGATCTGATCTAAAAAGTGTCATGAGCACTGATGTTTTAACAATATGTGTGAGTCATAGGGATGTGAATAAAATGCAATGAAAGAAACAGACAAATGTGAAATGAATGAATGTGAAAGATTAAAAATGTGTTATATTCAATTCAATTCAATTTTATTGTATAGCGCTTTTTACAATGGTCATTGTCACAAAGCAGCTGTACACAATCAAAGACAATTATGAAATGTGAGAGTATGTGTGTATATGTGACCCTTGCACTCAACCCCAACACACATAAAACTGGCAAAAGAGGTCATATGATGCAGCAAGCTCAAACACTGTTGTTATAGTGTCAACGTACACAGCAATGTGCATAACACTCAGGTTCACTGCAGTACTGTGTGTTCAACCTCTTGCTGTTATAAACACCTGTTTGAAATGTTGTATTAAGGCTATCACATAGATCACCTACATTGCAAAGCTTTAAATATGTTCACAATCATATACAGTTTAATACTGTCAGCATATTAGGTTCATGCACATAAGTGTATATATATATATTTCAATCTTTTTAATTTTTTTTTATTTAAATCAATATAATCTTACACACTTTCCAAGGTGGGATACATGCTTTCCAAGGTGGGATATTCAAAATTTCTTTCTTGCTCCAATCACTGATAAGAGAACAGGAGAACAAGGTAGCACAGAGATACAATGAGTAGAATTGCTGCAAGTTACCTTGTTTAATCCTGAGCTTAGGTTACTGTTTTGTTTTCTGCATTGCATTTTCCCCCAAATCCATATGTGTTTCCTCATATTTTTCAAAAAACATATTGCTACATGAATTCCTGACTCTTAATTGCCCCCAAGTATGAATGTGCGAGGCTGGCATTCCCATGTTGGGTGTTTTGTAGTCCCATGTGCTCTGAATCACCTCATCCCTGACCAGGAGAAAGAGCTTACTGAAAATGAATGATTTAATAAATGAATGAATGACTACAGGTCGGCTTGAGAAAGCCTGAATCAGAATTCGTCTAGGCTCAATTAGTTTAGGCAATTTCTGAAGCTGTGAGGAATCATACCTGTGATTGATAGAAAAGTCCATGTTCCATTTCTAAACTCATCAGCAGTTCTGTCCAACAAAAGTATGCGACACTCAAACCAGCCTTCATCCTCTAGAGTCAAACCATCAACCACAAGAGATGCTCCTCGTGTCAGAGACACGCGGCCTGAGAACAGTGTGCCAGAGAGACAACAAAATGAACAAAAAAGATCCGCCATTTAGATCCATTTAAAAACTGTCAAAAATTGAGAAAGTTACAAGACACATGATCCATATACATGAAGATGTAAGCATATAACTACATAATACAGTGGAATTAAGCAAAAAATTGCTGATACATATTAGTCACTCAGTTAATTTTGTGCTCCTTTAATTAGCAAAAAAAGTAAAAGTAATCTGGGCACACCTGACCATCACATTTATGTGTTTTGTTCTGAAACATCCAATTCCAGATTTTGTTTACCTTTACTGTTATAATGACCTCCACTCTCATTGGAAGGCTTTTTACAGGATTTTGGAATGTGGCTGTGGGGATTTGCCCATTTAGTCACAAGAGCAATAGTGAAGTCAGCCACTGATGTTGGGTGAGGACTTCTGGGGTGCAGTGCCATTCCAATACATCCCAAAGTTGTTCAATGGGGTTGAGATGTAGGCCATTCTATTCCATACTTTTATGGCTCGCTTTATAAAGAGGGGTATTGTCATGCTGAAACATTTTGGGCCCCTTAGTTTCAGTGAAGAGAACCTGCAAAGCTACAGCTTAAAAAATACATTCTATACAATGATGTGCTTTTAAACACACATATTGGTGTGATGGTGAAGTATCCACAAAAATTTGGCCATATAGTGTACATGATCACATTATTACTTTTAGTTGAAAGTAACTGTGCGCTCTCAAAAAAACCTAATCCACCCTGACAGAAATTAAGCAAACATCTGAATACTATAGCTGAGACACAGTCTATTGTGCATTAGTTTGCAATCAATAACTGAAAAAGAGAGCCAAATTTATGAAAGGACAGTAAATTGCAGTAGATTGCAGTTTCTGTTCTAAACACAGAATCACACACTGCTGTAATTTCACGTGCCACTGTGTAATTTGAACTAATGGACATGTTATGGCTATTTAATTGAAGGCAATGCATTTTTGTTTCAATAAGTGAACAACTAACACACTTACACACACACACACACACACACACACACAAAGCCTCAAGGCTGACTCCCAATTCTGGCCGCCCCTGTTATTGTCATTCAAATTCTGACATCTCCTGCCTCTCTGAAACATGATCTGTCAGTTGCCTAGTTACGGAAGCCTGGTTCCTAACTGTCCCCTTTCCTTTTACAGGCCCCCACATCTACACTCTTTTCCTCTGACATCTTTTCCTCTGACATCTCCACTGACAGCTTTTTTCAAATTGTTTGGGATTTTAAATAACAACACTGGAGGTGACGATTGTGCACTGGCAGGAGACATTTACTCTTATCCTGTTGGAATTTCAATGCAACCTAAGCACCATAGAAATGCCACAAACACCTTGAAACTTGTAAAACTATTTTGTTTTGGCTTGAGAATACACACACTGTGCTTTTCTTCACCTCCTACAGGAAATTGATTGAACTCCATACAGTGTACATTACAAGTGCAGGAGTTATTTGGTTAATTTCAAATGCAACATTAGCAGCGATAATACAGTGTCCCTTATGGCTTTAAGTCAAAGACAAAGGCACACTGCTCTCAAAGAATGACCCAAAAAGTATGTAGCAACATTAATGGTCATTATATGATTGTGTATTTTGTGTTTTGTAACCACTTGTTGAATGTCCACAGCATTTTAATATATTGTACATTTTTTACGTAAACTTCAACTACAATTGAACTGATATGACATTCCCTTCATAACAATGAGGCACTAAAACAAATCAAGGATATTACATTAAAATATTACAGCAGAAAAACATCTGCCCTCTTTTTGGAAAATTCATCAGTGGCCAGGAGACCATGAGAGCAAAAGTGACCCAGTACACTGGGTGGGAGACATGGCATGACTCTCCCCTGTCAATCAGAGTGACATTAACCAATAATAGGCACCTCTGAGCTTATTTATGCATAAGTATTTAGTTGGCACTTCAAGTCATATATTCTTGCTAATACATTTATTTGTTTGCTTCAGCCTTTACGTTTCACTCAAAAAAAATTCATGAGAGCACAATATATAGAGACCGATGTGATGTTATCCTCCACAGACTGCCCCAGGTAGGAAAGTCTAACAATCAATCAAATCGTATTACCTGAGGCTTTATTATACATACACTATAAATTACCCTTAGCCCCAGGCCCATTTCTCTGTGTAAATGTTTATTCTCTCACTAGGGTTAGCTGCTGCATGATGAAAGCCCTAGTCCCAACCCCTAAAGCAGTTTAACAGAGGCTTCTCTTAAAAGGAGTGTCTGTTTATGCTGTAATAAATATGGGTCACCAGGAAGGGGAAGGTGGTTATTAAAAGTGCAGGGAGACGGGCAAACATTTACAGATGTGACAGCAGGTGTGCTGAAGCAGGGGTGGAATTTGCTCTTATCTCTCTTGGAGTTCCTCCTGGATCATCCCATTTCCTCCCTGTTCAATTTCCAAACAGAAGTAAAGAATATTATGACTGTAGAAACCCCAAAATTTGTTCCTAAAAGTGTTGCAAGTATATTCCAAACTGATCTCTGAAAAATAGCACAAAACCACAAAAAAAGGTTTAAATCCCACCAAGTCAAATTAAATAAAATGAAAACAGCAATTGGTATAAATCTGAATGCAGATTTAAACACTCATAAATGCATCAAACTGGTGTGGAGGGAGTAATAGTTTTTTCTATAATACAGAAAGAAGGGCTTACTTGCTACATTTAACAATTTAATTCAGGTTCACTTAACACAAAATCGAGAATAAATCTGCATACATAATCACGTACATGCAAACTAACTGAATGTGCAATATCCTAAATCTTGGCTGCACATGTGCTAACTGTTGCAGTGGAAATATAAGCTTTCTATTGGACACTTAACCCTTTTCTGCTGTGGTGTGTCTGTTTATCAATGAAGGAGAATGAGTCTCTTCACCAGCCTGCTTAATTCTCAGGTTACTATAGTGATGGGCCCAGGGGTGGGGGGCTTGGATTTGAATTCATTGGCTGAGGAAGGCAAGCTCACAACACAGGAACTGTTTGTGTATTCTTTTGTATGACGTATAGGGGAGAAGATGGTGTGTTTTGATTTAAACTGCCCATAGGATCAAGCCAATAAGGCTGAAAGCAAAGAGGGTGCACAAGGGAATGTGTGTTTGTGTACGTCTTTGTTTCTGTATTTTTTGATTTTGGCACATTTATCTGTTAAGAATTTCAAATCAGCAGATGATCAAATTGAGTAATATGTAAATGCAATAGAGGCAAGCATATTATTTAATGTTACAGTCAAAGATTGATACATTTTTAAGAAAATCCTCTTCTAATTCAAACCAAATGAATGTATTTGGGTATGTATTATGTATTTCCAAGCTGAAGTTTATAATAAAAAAAACTTTTATATTAAATGCTTGAATAAAAAAAATAAAAATATTAGTGCATGAAAATAAAATTACCCTATTGAACTAATAGCCTGATGAAATTCCTTAAGAGGTTTAAGTGTAGACCTCAGAATCAATAAATCCTCCAAGATCAATGTGCTCAGTGAGCTTTGACCTCTCTGTCACCGTAATTTTCCTCCAGACACGTCCATCATGCTGTGCATTGTTTTATTGGCATGATGGCCAGGTCATCCAGCCTTGACCAATCACAGCACAGAGATCCCAGACAAAGACAATGAAATGTCACTCTTCCTTCTTAGCAACTATCTGCTCCATTGATATACTTCCATCTTCTTGCATTCTGTGTTTGTTATTCCCCTTTTACAGGATATTTTACTGCCTACTCTGAAATTCATTTGTTTCTTTTACTCACAAGCTAAGTATGTAATATCTTTATTTTAACTTTGTTATTTTGTCTTTTTCTTTCTGCAATCTTCATACATTTATACATTGTTTATTTCTGCCTCTTTCATTTCTTTGCATTTTCTCTTTCCTTTCGTTTTTATTTCATTTTCACTCATTTATTGTTCTTCCCACATGTAACATATCTCCTACAAAGCTATTATCAAATGTCAGTATAATATGTAGTTAAGGATGTAGATTAGAGGATGTAGTGCAGCATAAATCTAGGGGTGCCAAAATACATGTCCCAAAATGCTACAGCATACATGCACTTTTTCTAATCTAAATAAAAATTTAATCTAAAGTACCAAAAGCTGTTTCCATAGAAAACAGACAATTATTTCTTTTAGAGAGAAGTAGATATATACACTGTATTTATAAATCTCTGCTCAAATAGACATGATATCACTTGCGAGCAGTGAAGCTTACACAATCTAACAAGTCTCCCTTTTGTTCTTTTATCCTTATCTTTTCCATCACATTTTTCTCTGCAGGCAGAGGACTGGAAATGTGATTGTTATATCTGTGTTTTTTCTGTCTCATAAATTAAGGCACCCATGAGGTGGGATACTAGGGGGGTTGCAGCAATCTATGGAAAACGATGGATCATTGTGTAAAGGGGGCCCTCAGCCTAGTTTTTCTTTGTTCAACCCTGTGTGAGTTAACGGGAGCCATGGCCCAGTTGCATTTTGGGATATGTTTGGATTTGAATAAAATAATACTTCTAGACACACACCCCGGATCCCCCAGAATTCCCCCGGCTTTCTGCTTTGCTTCAAAATGTTCCTCAATCCCAATCCTCCACTGCTCTCTCCTAATGAGATAAACCCTCCTATGAATGGTTCTTTGTCATGAGATAGATTACAGTGAACTCTCTTGCTGTTTGACTGTGCCTGTGAACAGGCTATGGCTATGAAGTACATGACTAAGAGCAACTATCAAATATTTTTCAAAACAAATAACACACTGAATTATACTTAACAGGGCAAGTCAACTGCAAACTGATACACTACTTTTACTTTTTCTCTATCCTTTGATTAAATAAGCCATTTAGCAATAATCTTACAAGAATTTTAAAGACGTTTATCAGATATTTATCAGAAAGTTGCAAAGTACTACTGAAGCTTTTTCCCCATATATAAGTAAGTGAGGTCAGATTTTCTTCCATAATAACACAGACACAGTGTTAATCTTTCTCTTTCTTTTATATGCTTTCTCTGTACAAAAAAAGACAAGCAATACAAAGTGAAAAAGGGAGACTATATACACAATCTATTTACACACCAAACCTTTAATTCCAGTTGTTTCTTATATTGTTATTCTTGTACTTGAAAAAATGGGTGTAGAAAAAAATTTAGGAGTCTTGCTATCTGTCCAGAAACCATGGTTGAAACCATATAGTCAATTAATGTTCCCCTTAATGATCCTTCTTTATGCTGTTTTTTTTTTTTGCCACTTTCTTCCCTTTCTTTTCTGTTCTTCTCTTCCTACTGCCTGGGCTCCCAAAGAAGGAAATGCAAAAAAAGCCTAAAATGTTGAAATGGTGAAGGGATGTAAAGAATATTTTTACTGATAGTTCATGAACTAGGGCAAACCAGGGATTTTGGTGTTACATTGTGTGTTTTACTAACTAATCAACTCGATGGTAAATTGACCTCCCATTGCTAAAATGTATAAAATTAGTATTGTCTGTATTGGTAACTGCAATCTTTATAGGAAAACATTTAAATGGTTCTAAACAACAGTCAGTAATCTGATATGACTTTGTGACTCCAGAATATTGGAATGTCTTCTTCACAAGGTAGTAAATTGCCAAGCTTAGTGCCCAAGAATGATTTTCTACCTAGATTACACATTTTACATTCTGAAAAAGTCATTTCCTGATGCACATATTTTTTCTTCTTTTCTACCACACATGAACCACATTTGAAAACATAGATTTACTTTGGTCTTAAAGCACTGATGATTCAATGCAAGGGTGTAAACAGAGGCCAAGATTTTCATAAAGCCAACCTTGTGACCCTGTTAACACCTTAGTGAGTCTCCTGGTGACCGATGAGTAGTTTCACACACAGAAACCGTGCCATGCCCTCTCCGATTGCATTCCTAGGTACAGATCCTCCCCATGGAGGTAAAACCAAACACAGTGATTCTACACAATAGAGCTTAAACACAACAGCAGGCTGGACTGGTTCCTGGCAAACAATCGATTTGGTCCAGTTTTAACAGTACAACAGGTCTGAATAAACTGTCCCAGTGACTTCTATGATGTGTTGGTTAAACACATGGTAAGTATGGTAAGGTGCAAGAACAGTATGTGCCAATGAAAGAGGACATGAAAGGTGCAAACTTTATTTTAAAGAAAAAAGGAATTGAAGAAATAGCCATGAATGAAAGACTGCATAGTGAGGGGTGGGTGGAACAAAGAGGGGCAATTCTTTCAATGATTTCTAACCTATAAACGGTCTATACAAAGAACAGACTTTCTTATACCACAGTCTTTCATGTTCTGTGGTATGGCAGCCACACAAGACCTGAATGGATCCATTGCCTCAGCTTAAAACAAAGAAGTGAAAATCTCTTCATAGGTGATTTACTTCTCTACACACCTAATAGGCTTTTAAAAGGCAAAGGAGAAAATGGTACAAAGGTTAAAACCAGGTCCTGCTGAAAACCACAAAGTGATAGAGACCTGGCAATTCTGGCCTGAGAGAATTACACTTTCCCCTCCCCTTACAGGGGGCCTAGCCTTCATTTCCTTTATGCTGGGGGACATTTGATCTACCTCTGCTTAGGATAACAGACCCTGACAGTGGAGCACAGGCTAAGCATCCAGGGAAACATTGCAAACAGAAGAAACTCATGTTTTCAACCATCAAAAATCATATGCTTCCTACTTATGACTGTATCAGTGTAATAAGGCAAAGTTGCATAATTATCATAACTAGAATGGTACTTATGGTTCTATATAGCTTTGTTAAAAGAGAAACCTTTTAAACATGGCTACTCTAAGTTTGTACCTTTTTGGACCTTGTGCTACAATGACAGCAGCATCATGTCATAATCAAAGTAGCCAAAGTACATGGTTCTTGACTATCACACAAAAAGAAGTCAAATCCCTTTACTTGGACAACAGAAACCTAAAGTAAATCCAAGTGTGCTTGATGCTCATGTTTTGTTATACAGAAAATTCATATGGCAGATAATGTAACACTAAAATAACTTTTGGCCCCAGAATCTGAACCAGGTTTCTTATTGAAACTGTCTGTATTAAAAAGCTTGGATGACAGTATGCGGAAGCATATCATAATAACTTTTCTATTATCAGGGTAATACTGCATTTTTGTAATTAACTGCATGCTATGTTTTCTTTGCACAATATCTTTATATGGAAAAAAATATGGCAATACCTTCTCAGAGGGGAATTTGTGGCATTGCTAAAAAAGTGTCTAAAATGAGGAATTTTATAACATTACTGCCCTTATTCTGCCTCCAGTAGTGCCCACCCTGTGCCCACCCCATTAAATTCAAATGTAGTATTGATATTTAAACAATTGCACAATAACCATATTGTGCCTTTTTCTTGCTCATTATTTAAGTGTTGCTGACAGATCTGAATTGATGTTGCATCAGCTGTTCTCCCTGAGGGGGCTGTATGAGTGATAGGAGAGAGCATGGGTGCAGGACAGACAGAGACCCATCTGTGCCATGACCCACTGAGAAAACAAGGAAATTATCATTTTCTCTCTGATCAAAAGCTGGTTGCAATAAATGTGAGCCCATCAAAGTAAACAGCATTAACCAGGATGAACCAAGGCTCTGGACAGGCTTTTGCTGAGGTAGAAGCAGTGGAGTGAGTTAATATAAGGAAGGAAAGTCTCTGGAAGTTTGTTCTTCATGAGATGTCTAATTATCTTTTCTAGATTGTGGATTGCATTTTCTCTTGTACTCCATGGAAATATGTTAATAATATGTTTTCTTAGTGGGTGAGACATATTAGATCAATATGTCCCCCGAACTTCTTGGATTAATTACAAAAGTATTTACAATTGCAAAGCCAGATCCTTAATCCAGACCTATTTCAATACCCACCTCCCCCACAGACTGCTCATAGCCTACCCCTCCTGCACTGCATCCATAAAAGCTTTTCCCTCCTCCCTCCTATCATCATCTCTCCTACACACTTAGTGTAATTACAGGGCCCTTTTATTTGGGCTGGATCACCTATTTGATGATATTCTTTCCATGATTGAATGCTTATACACATACACCCTCATACTCAACAACACACACACCCATGCACACACTATCATCAAGAAAAAAGATTTGGCTTTTCATTTAAGCAGCTCTCTTAAGAAAAAAAACAACAACTAAATGAAAGCACCTAAAGGGCACCTGATTTACCTTGGAACCTTTACATTTTATACATGTCTTTCATGAAACAAGCACTTTCATGCTCTACAGAAGAGATGAATCTCTTATCTGCACTCTTATGCTGTTTATTTACACTTATATACACTTTTTTATATTCACATAACATACACAAACAGAATTGCAACTCAACTTTAATGACTTCAGCGATGAGGATCTAAAAGGGTACTGGGAACAAATGCAGAAACTCACCTTTATAATTTGGGTGCACACGTGGTGTGTAGTCTCCAAATTTAATAAGAATGGGGACATTGTAGCCCAGCCGCACCCACTCTACCACGTGCAGAGGGAATATTCTAGGAGACATGACCCCATTTGATGTAGAGGTGAAGGTGCAGCCCAGTTCTACAGTTCCCCCTACTCTTCCTTTCACCACTGTTTCAGCACTCAGTGAGGGAGCTGGGACAAGACAAACACACACACACACACACACACACACACACAATATATATATATTTATTAATACATGCGAAACTGACCCTAACCTTAACATCAGTAACCAAATGAAATTTGGAGCTTATAAAGTTTTTAAATAAAATCAGCAATTTTTTGGTAAAAGAAGCAATCACATGTCCTTATTACATGAAATCATAATTGTCCATTTATATCATATGTCCTTTCACCACTTCTTGGATAAATTACAAAATTATTTAGAATTACAAAACAGGTCCTCTTAGCTTATTTCAAATAGATCTAATCTGATTTATTGAAATTTCATGGACACACTATATGAAAAGTGTTTACAGTTCTCATAAGATCAGTAGAGTTCAGTAGAGAAATTTAAAGTCAAATTTTGCATATAAAAAATGTTTAACATTCCTAACTTAAATAGGCTCTAACATTGACTTTCTTCATTTTTCTAAGACAGAGGAAAAGAAGACAATTTAGTACACTGCTTGTTTAAACATCTATAAAAACCTGAGAACAAGCTACACAATTCTCCCCTCAGATCCACTGCAAGATGAATTAGATGCTGAAAGCATTATTTAACAACCAGGCCTTCACATAGGAGACTTGTCGACTGCCATGTTTCATGTTTACAAATTGCAATCATTTCAGCCAGCTGTTAGCCTGGACATCTTTCCCCTGTTGCTAGTGCTGATCCTTCACTTTGTCTAGACCTGAGATTAGGACTAAGCTCTCAAAGATGATGCTCTCTGATAAAGCGAGAGAGCAGCACGGCTCACCACCTGCCCCTCCTCAGACTGCTGTAAACACATGACCTGTGACCTATAATCATCCCCCTCCCGTTGACGCAGACAATGAAACCATGCCTTGACCAAAGGGGGAGAGCCTAAATCCCAGACTGATCAAAATCTGGATTTACAGAACATAATTTATTTGGCAAGATTTGGCTCCAAATACATTCATACTCTGTCTCGCATTATTCCCTATTATGCTTTGGTATAATGCTGGCAGATCCCTCAAAGAATGTTTATTTTAAATAGGTTCAGTTTAATCCACAGTCCCCCTGTTTTTTTCTGACTACACGTACTTGGATTTCAGACATCTGTTAAGGGGTGAATGGTGATATTCAAATATACTTGAATCAGAAAAAAAGGAGAACGTGGAAATCAAGAAGAACAAAGAGAAAAAACAGAAACAGCATCCAGACAAAGGAAACATTAGAATAAATAATGAGGTGAGGAAAGAGACGTGGGAAAAACTACAATGGAGCCCAAATACTACTGAAAATAGTCCTATTTTGCATTCTTTTCTAATGTAATACACCAATTTTCATTATAAATTATATTACTGACAACAACTTTTATAGAATTGTTAAAATATTTACATGACTTTTGCAGTTTCTCAGTATCTATGTTCCTGTTTTTTGCTTTAATAGCAGTGTGCACTTTTTTCACTTTAATAGCTGCTGCAGATTCCACAAGTTTGTGCAAAGCCTTATGAAACCTTTTAGATCATATGCATTGGGTGTTGTCAGAACATGCTTCAGTAGAAGAGATTAAGCATGAGGAAAATCTGACCTTTTATACAAAGCAGTTAACATGCTGAATATCACATAGTTCGTTTGGAACGAACTTCCTCTGGAGGTTCGAACAGCTGAGTCACTGACTGTTTTCAAAAGACAATTGAAGACCCACCTCTTCACAAAATACTTGTCCTAGCACCCTGGTTTATAGCTCCTAGCACTTTCTTACCTGGTGTATAGGTGTCCCCCCACCCTCCACAAAAAAAAAAAAAAAAAATTTTGTTTTAGGCTGTTAGTATCTTTAGTCTTGCAACATACTGAACCTGAGCTAATGTATTCAAAGACAGATTTAAAAGCACTTTTGTACGTTGCTCTGGATACGGGAGTCTGCCAAATGACCTTAAATGTAAATGTAAATGTATTTCCTTACACTGAAATAGGGACTATTGCAAAATCCTGAATATTAAATATGGAAAAATATATTTAAAAAATGTTCCTGATGTTCAAGTTTTAAGACTTTGGACCTCACTGTAGGTGGTGAAAGAGAAAAATGGGACAAAGATAATATAGGGAATATAAAACAAGCTGAGTGGGTAAAATATTGTTGAGAGACAAGTGTTGCATGTAATAGAGAATTATAGTAGAGCAGTAGATTTGCAAAGCAAAAATTCACAAAGCAAGACAAAGTAAATATCCATAGAGTAAAACAGAGTATACCAAATTATAGCAAATAAGGGAAAAAACTACAGTACCATATCACAGAAGGAATATAGTAAATTACAATTTTGCAGTTCTTACTTATAAGATAGAAGAAGGAAGCAAATGTGACACACAGAAGCCAGAGATTCTTCTGTCCCATGGCAAACACTCACACAACATCACATATTTCTGTAAAAAAGAGAAACACACAATGTATTACTGCTTTATTTGACACTACTACAGTAATCATATAGTAACATATTAGTAAAGTGAAGTACAAAACAAATCTTTATGATCTAAAGGTTTATGTAAAGAAACATTCATTTATAGTGAGTGGGTGGATTGTGTAATTCAAACAGTAATGTAAGATGATACCTGTACTGATCGAACAAATAGTTTCCAATTTTCACAGTCACTTTTCTTCCATAACCAGACTTTGGGGGTCAGTCTGAAAATAATGAACTGCATTAATTAGTTTCTGAAGCCTTCATGTAAACATTAAAGTGAACTGTCTGAGCTGTGGTTAGAAACAGTGCAATGATTAATTATTCCTTCAGAGAACATGAAACCTTAATATAACTTTACATTTACATATAATTTTTCAATTTACAAGGTGTCACAATGCAATGCACAGCAATCATGTGAAACTAACACAGGTAAATCTCTAAATACATCAGACACACAATGTCACACAAATATACAATAGTCAGGCTGAGTGAGTTAACTAAAGCTTTACAGAAATCAATTCCGTGCTGCTGACTAATTGTGTTCTATGCAACATTAAAATGAAGGCACTAATAACAATTTACAACAATTAACAGTTTAATCTGCTGCTATATCCCATCCACCTCAAGGTTCAATGTTCCGTGCATTTTTTCTCACCCTGGCAGTAACCAGTGATTGAGTTACTAGATTCTTCCTGACAGCTGGCCATTTTCCTTTGACCTCTCTTACCAACATCTCTTTCCATACACACTTTTTGTTTGTCACACCAATCTATGCAAACTCTAGGGACTGCTGTATGTGAAATTAACAGGAGATCAGCAGTTTCTGAAATACTCAACAATAAATGAAGCTCTTGACCTGAATCGGCATGATTTTGTACATTGCGCTGCTGTAATATGATTACCACACTGATCGAGTAACAGCATTAATAAGCATATATTAAGCAAGTATACCTGTTCAATTGGATGGTAAGTGTATATTACAATATCATATTCATAATAAACTAACATAAACTTATTACCAAACTTTCAGACCACCGAAGGACACACTCAACTTTCTATAGCCTTCTTTGCAGCAATGAAAAAGCACATAGTCTGCTCAGTAGAAAGGCAGATTCCTTGGCTGAGTAATATAATGTTGAACAACCACAGGTATGAAGAGTCCATTCCAGGAACAAAGGATGCATATCCCATGATTTACCCCCTTGAAGGTACAACAATCTATTTCATAGCACTATGCACACAGATATCTGCACACTCATACATGCTTAGGGGCAATTTAGAGTAGCTAGTAAGAGATCATGCAAAAAACCCACATAGATAGAGCGAGCATTTGAAACTCCACATAGACTCCACAGAGAGATGTATTCTGATTGCAGTCCACAAAAACAATGAATCCTTAATTCTAGTCATGGGGAATCTGCATTTATGTTTGATATTTTGATGGTTTTATAGTTAACTGATGATCATTAATGATTGACCCACCAAATACGCAGAATACTGTGTTCTCTGCATTGAAACCAACAACAACAATTCTACGTTTAATGGAGCAGTGGGGCTTCATGTTTCTTTGTGTGTCCCCTCAGCAGGCTGTCTGTAAAACAAGGATACCTTGTGATAGGCTTTTGGAAAGGGATGTCAACCATGAAGACAGAGAATGGAGACAGGAGAAGGGAGAGAAGCTCTAAATGCAAAATATGTATTTGCTAGTGTGCTTCTTATGCAATGTATCTGTCATTTTGCCTTCTTCACAAAATGTACAATGCTCAGCATAAATAAGAATACCCCCTTTGAAAATTAAGATTTTTATCCATTTCTCTGTAAGACCAAGATGGGACCTATTTGCTTAATTTTTCCAGTTTTATTAAACATTTATATTTATTAACAATAGTGTGGTGACCTAAAATCTTTAGGGTAAGAAAAATAATACATACAATTCAAATGAAGTGTTGCAAAAATTATTACACTCTACAACAATTTGGACTAATATTTTGTATGGCCTCCTTGATTTATAAGAACAGCAATTCGGTGTTCCTGATCCTGGATGGTGGATAACTTGTCTTTTCAGAAATCCGCACAAGTTTTCTACTGGGTTGAGGTCTGGTGACATGTTTGGCCATTGAATCACTTTTACCCTCTTCCTCATAAAGGAATAAGTGACCTTAGATGAATGTCATTAGGTCATTATCATGTTGAAATAGTGCCTGGTGACCTAGGACACGGAGTGATGGTAACAACTTCTCTTTTAGTGATGCAATCTATGAAATGCCTCTCCCTGACACCTGCAGTACTGCAACCTACACAACAACACTACTACCACCATGCTACCAACACCATACTGTTGGTACCATGCACTATTCATTGTACTCCTCATATTTGAGACACCATACAGTTTGGACCCATCAGAGTTAAAAACATTAACCTTTGTCTCATCAATTCAAATAGTCCCAATAGTCTTCAACCTTTGTCAACATGAGCCCTGGCAAATTCTAGCTTTTTTTGTGCATGGGCTTAAGCAGTGGCTTCCTTCATGGTTGAGATCTAAGTATGCCACTCCTCTGCACGGTACATTGAATGGTGTCATAGGAAACACTCACCTCAGTTTGACTTTCTAATGATTTAGCCATGCATGACTTACTTCAACTTCTCATTGTAAAACACTCTTCACAAGGTGTTAACATGCCTTGATGGCCCGAATGTCTCAGCAAGCTTCCCACAAGTAATTTTCGTTCTCAGGTCTTGCGACATTTCTTTTCCATGTGGTGCCATTTTTATCAGTGTTATATGGGAGTCAATTCCCTCTCTTAAATACCACTCAATTGTCAATTATCCTGTGGCCACCTGTGTGATGAGTGATTTCACTCATCTGCTGATGAGTTCCAGTTAATTACAATTTTATTGTTAGAATAGTTCTAATTTGGCCCTCTCATTGTAAAGGATCTCATAGAAAGTATTCATTTAAAGCGAGATGAACGTTACTGAATCTCTCAGGGTTTACTTATTTATGCTGGGCACTGTATTCTGGTGGCATCTCTTTCACAGATAAGCAACAGTATGTGCCTGGCTGCTGATATAATGTGAAAGAAATTAATCATTCAACAGACCAGGATACTTTCTTCTTTTGTTCCAATTGTTTCAATGATTAACAAATGTATTCACTAAAAAAGATGTAGCCCAAGAGAGAAAATGGCAAAGTAAGTGTAATCATAATACAGTGATGAAACTTACTGTCATGGAGAAAAGTGTATTAAAGGCAACTAAGCAAGGCAGCAAAATTGACAAAACTCACAGAATAGGAGCCATAGGTCACCAAACGAGCTACTGTTTAAATTATGTGCAAAGGTGTAAGTGTGAATAAGATAACATGGTTTTTTAAATTGTCAAAGAATCCTGAACAAGGCATAATGTCACACTACACAAGACGAGCCAGATAATACACTGTGTAATCCCTGACTACAAAAAAATATACTGTTTACACTGGTTCCACAAATCATTGTTAAATAGAAAAGCTTTACATGCATTTCATTTGCTTTACATTTAAAGCAAACGTATCCAAAGCAACTTACGTTTATGGCCCAGTGGTGGCAATGCTTGGCATTTGAACACAATAAGAGTAATAAATGTTAATGTCGACCAATATGCTAAAGCACACATGGAATAACATAACCAGAGTCTAGCTAGGTACATGGGTGTGTGTGAAATTCCTTATTCCTTATCCTAAATTCGGTGTGCTAGATGTCTTATAGGGTAGCACTAAAAGATGATTCCTTATTTTAATACACAGTTAACAATGGACATTGCGCATCACGTGTGTATTAACTGGCATACCACAAATAATAAATGCCGATAAGAGGCGTAGTAAAAATATACCATTATAGCTTCTGTGTAAATTGTATGTACATCTTTACCTGAAGCTCTGTTCCTTCTGTGAGACATAACTCCTTGGAAGAGTTTTCCTTTTACTTGAGTGATGTTTTTTTCCGAATATGTCCTGGTCCTTTGTCCTTCTCAGTATAGTTTTCAATACAATATAATAAAAGAGGTGTTTTTTTTTACCCTCCTCATGCAAAATGAAGCTGAAACAACCCGTGGCTATGTTCTCTGTGAGCTTCACATTGCAGCTAGTGTCCTCCAATATCAGGTGCCGAAATGAAAAACGTGCTGCTGTAGAACAATTTCAGGTTTTTCCAGAAGAAATCCTCATACGAATAACCAGCACCAACGCTTTTCCTCTCCCTTTGAACGGAGCAAGTTAGCGCTCCCTTCACAGGACGTTACCTGTTGCCACAGGTTGTCCAAAATGCGCAATGCTAAACGAAACTCGCTGCAGGCTACACAAGCGCGCACTCTAGCTTCAACTTCCCCTTTTCGTTTCTATTCTTTTCAGTGTACAGTAGACTAAAATCACTTAAACTCCACTAAAAAATCCTCTTGTCGACGACCGGAAAAGTCGAAATAACCGCCTCCTAAAAGTTAGTACAGGAATATATAAAGCCATGTGAAATGAAATGAACAGCGTTTACTTTGTGCTGCTCCTCCTCACCTCTCTCCCTCCTTTCCATTCTTCCCTCGTACCCTCCCTCTTTCACACGCCCCCCCACACCCCGATTTCTTTTCTCTGAAGAGAGTGAAAAATCACTCCTACACATTTGTTAAATTTATGTAAATCCCATTTTAATAGTCTCATCCATTGTTTCTGAACGTAACCACCAGTTTTCCCCATTACCTAATTGATCATCTTATACTGATCAGAACATTTTTTGTACTAATGCTGTTGTCCATGTTCGTCTAATCTATCTTAGTTTAATTCATACAAAAATAAAACAAACAAACAGTAAAAGGGTTGGGGAAAAATGAATTAATCTAGGACTCCACTTAATTTAGGTTTCCCACTTCTGTTAGGATTAAAACCTAAAAACGTCTATAGTTCAGCTCAAACCTCACTGCCTTAAGTGATCTACGCTATGTGTGGTGCAGTTGAAGTATAGGTATGCAGTCAAATGTTTAATTTGTTTTTATAAATCACATTACACTACACCGTTTCTGGGTTAAAAGTTGAAAAAAGAAGAAATTGAAGAAATTCTTTTGTTACGTCTTACCTTTGTTCTTTTACACCACTAGAGGGCGTAAGGCGTCACATAAAATGTTATTTATCAGCGGGTGCTTCCAAATTAGACTTCCAACTAACATTTTACATGAGCTCTAGCACGTTCACAATATATGTTGGTAAGAAATATATTTTTACAATCTGCACTATTTAATATTTAGATATCACAATATCCATGCCTCCTTATATCTGTATTTTTTTAAGTAAAATTCAAATCTTGCAAATTGTATCCAGAGAGGTATTTGTTTAATTTGTAGACTTAAAGGCAACGAGCATTGATCATATATACATATATTGAATGATTACAATGAAGAGGAAACAAATAAACTAAAGATGAAAATATGATAAGTAAATAAAACAAGCATACACATTTTAAACAGATTAAAACTATTATTACATGGTATGTATTATTATTAATTACATGGTAATAAAAACAAATAATGGAATGCAGTACTAATGACTAAGCAGGAATGCACAGACAAAGGAAGGTCTAGACATGATATTGGCATGGATAATGACAGAATTCTCTATAAGGATCTAATCTACAGTAGAACATCAAACACAATATTAAAAATTTAGACAAATATTTATACATTTCAAATAACTTGCCTCTTCTTACCTCAGTTTTATTCTGCACAAAAGACATGACTACATGTCAGCATAGTATCCCAACTGCTACAAAAAAAATTTCCATATTTTATATATGGAATATAATTCCATATATTGGATTCAGAGTTACCCGCTGTTTTTACAGGTGCTGTATGACTAAATACTGTTGACTAAAGCTACATCTGCAGATAGAGGAGTAGAGAGCACATTGATAAAACATTATACTGTCTTACTCAGTCATCAAAGTCTGGGATATCATCATAAGAGTAGCCACGGTAACCCTTATAGGCATAATAGGCAATCCTTAAGTGGTAGAATCCTGGGAGGAAGACCAGAATTCCAATGATGAGTACTGGTATTGTGCGCTCACGGTGCTATAAGTGAAATAAAACACATTGTCTTTTATGGAAAACTTTTAGAAAACACTTTAACCTCAACACATCTTATGGTGTGGTAAACATCCTGAAACAATAACAAATGAGATGGCAATATCTAAATATCTGACCACTGCACTGTTGGGGAAAAGGCCAAATCATGGCCTAAAGGAAATATCTGTAAATACCTTCAACTTGACATTTAATAGACATTTGGTTGATGGTTCTGATGTGTGTATTAAAATGTAAACAGTACAGAGTAAAAAGAGGTAGGTGCTTTTTCCTAACCACACTTCCATGTTCAGCTCTTTTTGACTCTGCTGTCTATACAAAAATGTTATGTGCTAACAGAGGCATGTAGGTCATATGATGGAACTCTTGGATCTCTTCTTTAACATCTGCTTCATATTTACAAACCAGCTATGCTGGTTTGTAAATATGTTGGGCAATAGTAACACCTTGCTGCTAATTACTCTTCTGTTGACAATTGAGATTATATGTTTATGGAAGTTGGTTCTCACTCTTTGCACTATTTTGCACAGATACACTTTATGTGGGTAGGGCAACTTACTTTAAGTCCTTAGCTCTGTGTTATATGTAGTGAGTCAGTAAATAATGTTGGAATGACAATAAAAGCTTCTTGACTTGACTGGTGAGAACCACAGAATTATTATTCATACCCTGATAAACAAAAACATAGAAGTGTACCTTCTATTTCCCATGACTGAATTTATCCTTAAACAACACTTGTGGATGACAACGCAGATAAGGAAGTTAAAAATACTGGTTCTGTAAATGAGACCAGCGTCACATATATGCAATTTGGAAGCTCATATAAATCAACAGAGTGTATTGGATGTCCACAGTGTCTAGGAATTCCTTTAGGTATTTTAAGTAACTTTAAGTATTTTTTACTCAAGTAACTAGTCACTTAGTCTACGAATCCACAAACAGTAAATAGTGCTAGTGAATCTGCATGTTAAGTAAATATAGCTTTGCATTTCGAAAGTAGAGTAGAATCAGCAAAAAGTTGCATACTTACATCTTGAACTTCAAAGTACCCTGCTAAGAGCAGCGCTCCAATGGTGATTAAAACTGAGCCAATGATAAAAAGAACAGCGGCAAGGCCGATTGCCTTATATGGGACCTTGGGTGGGCTTTGCTTGAACTTAAATAAAATAAAATAAAAATAAAAAAAATAAAGAAAAAAGCATGAGCAACGTAGTGAAATATTTTTTTTCCTGTGCAACAGTGTGAATTAACATTACTACTATAAATGACTTTAAATCAGTGTTTTAAAAAAAACACTTTCATTATACTGATGTAATATATTATAATAATATACAATGCGTTTAGATTTCGGTTAAATAATTTTTTTGTAGAGATTTTTCTGTAGTTTTAATCAAATGTTCTTTCACCAAGTGTAATTCAATCTCATTTCTCACCTGAAGGTCAATGTAGCCGTCATCATCACTGGCTAGTTTGGAGTACCTCACTTTGCTGTTGGGCAGTCCACCCGTTACAGTGCTCCGAGCTGGCATTTTATCTCTTATTACCCGCCTTCACTTTTCACTCTGAAATAAACTGACTACGTTGTAGTTGTAAATAGCTTTTTTTTTTGTGACAGCTAAAAAAAAAAAAAACTCATCTTACTGTTGCAAATACATGTCACCAAAAGTAGAAAATCACACTCTAATCATGACTGTAAAAGTTACAGAATAATTAAAAGAATTTACTTTCACATTCTGCTGTTGCAGACCTGTAATTGTCAGCAATATCCACACAGTTTATTACACGTTTACAATATGAAAATATTAAATACAACTCATAATCTTAAAGTTAAACCTCCATGTAGACAGCTAGCGTTTAGGCTAATTCTTTATCTGTATTCTCTAAAAATACACTCTAAATTCTAAAAATTAACAAAAATACCACATGCGAAAAAAGAGACTAAAAAAAGCTACATGTATGTTAAACTACCTCAAATGAATATCATCTTCCCTCAATTACGAATAGAAACAGCAAACAATTTGTAGCGAAATCACTTCCGTATTGGATTCAGACATGCGCATGCGCATGCAGGTGCAGTATCACAGGCTACGTTCCAATCACAATCGAAAGCGCACTATTTTGGCATAGGATACATCAAAAACTTGTACAGCAGAAGTGGCGTTTCTTTGAGATAAATGCCTCACGTTATTTGCTCCATTTAAACTGATTTTAAACTGAATTTAAACTGATTTTTTTTTTTTTTTTGTCTAAAGTTCATGTTGTCAAGCCAGAGGACTATTGGAAAATAATTTGTGGACAAATGAGACCAAAATAAAACTTTTTTGGTTGAAATAAGAAGCATTATTTTTGGAGAAAGGGAATTACTGAATTCCAGCAAAAAAAACCTTGTACCATCTGTGAATGGTGGTGGTAATATCATGCTTCAGGCCTGTATTGCTGCATCTGGATCAGGGCAGTTGGCCTGCAGTGATGGAACAATGAATTCAGAATTGTACCAATGATTTCTAAAGGAAAATGGCAGGACATCTGTCCATGAACTGAATCTTAAAAAAATGGGTCATACACCAAGACAATGAGGACAAGCACAGAAATCTGTCTACCAAAGAATGATTAGAGAGGTTCAAAGAAAATGTTGGTTAATACTGGTCAATGGTCAAATCAAAGTCCAGACCTTAATACAACAGAAATGGATGGAAGCAAGCTGTTCATGTGAGGACACGCACCAAAATTCCAGTGTTCCATGTATTTTTCTGTACTGAGGAATGGGATAAAATTCTTCCAAGCTGTTGCGCCAACATGAATGAAAGTTACCGGAAACCTTTTTTTAGAACAATTTGTTGATTTGCTGAAAGGAGTTCTGTAGATTGGCTTTGTTCATAGCTCAATTCACAATTCTATATGTTACCAGACAATCTATCTGATGTTCTAATGTTATGTGTCTGATGTGGAGATATACTGCTTCTTCGTTTATGCCTGTAGGCCTCTGGTGAAATGAATCCATTCTCATAATGTAGTAAAAGGCCTTCTACCATTTATGTTTTTTAAACTTAAAAAGCACAGTGACTCCTTTTTTTGCAGTAAAAAAAAGACCCTGTAAAACCACTTGACAATACCCAATATTGAACCATTTCATGCTAGAGCATTTTTTCAAATCTTTCTAAAGTAGATTTAACAGATTTCAGTGCATCTGGACAAGTAGTCACTCAAAGAATCAGTTTAATTGCACAGCCATAGAGATGTAAAGTATTTGAGAAGACAATGGGGGAGGTAGTGTGTCGACTAGATGTCTGAATGGTCAGGGCATTCAAAGAATCTCTCTCTCTTCTTCTGTGTGTCTGACTGACATCCATTTAAACATTTTAGCATTTGAATTTGTAAACTACATATGGGTTGTCACTGTAATCTTTAACTTACATATTATAACATTCTTAATGACATAACAGTAAACTGAGGGGAGTTAAACGTTTGTATGTCTGTTGCTGGGGTGGAGGGGTAGGGGTTAGGTGACATTCATTTATTCATTTAACATCTGTTGGGTATGTGTGTTTGTCTATGTTTCTGTGTGTGGGGTCAGTCCTTTGCTCATTTAATATCTGTGGGGTTGTGTGTGTGACTGACAGTCATTTACACATGTTTTTAACGTCTGGAGTGTGTGTACTGTATTTTGTGGTCTTGTGTATGTACTGTATGTGGGGGGCACATTACCTTGCCTAAATGTTTCAAATCAGATTTAGATTTTTATTTGAATTCTTTCATCATTAATCTTTGACATATACACAACATTCCTGATAACCTTTGCCCTAAACCTGTCAACAAACAATATTTGATAACAAGCAACTATATATACTGTATATACTTCTCAGGGACTAAGGGAAGTAAGGGCTTAATAATCACAGTATAACACCAAGTCAATTAAACTTCACAGATATCTGTGTTTTCCAGACAAATCTTCTCCATCCTGACTGATTTGATTTGTCTAACCCAATCAAGTTCCTCCAGGATGCCAAATCCATACGTTTGGACATACTGGGAGAGGGGCTGTTACACATTGCATAAGGAGAGCCGGATGGGGCCGTAGAAGGGCAGGAACCCAGCAGTAGGACTGTTTATTTGTTTTGTGAGGAGGAGCAGGAGGAGTACTGCCAAACTACTACAAAATGACCTCCAACAGGCTAATGGTGTGCATGGTTATGAGCAAACTGTCAGAAAGATCCCCCATCAGGGTGTCATGAAAACTTGGCATTCTCTAGTGGTACCTGTGCTCACAGCCCACAGTGGGGTGCAGTGGGCCCTGCATTCCTCCTGGTGCATAATGCCTGGCCTCATGCAGCCAGAGTGTGTAGGCAGTTTCTGGATGATGAAGGCATTGATTGTACCTCACATTCCCCAGACCTGAATCCAATTGTAAACCTCTGAGATGTTATGTATCAGAGCTACCAAATAGCATCACAGATTGTCCAGGAGCTCACTGATGTTCTGATCTAGATTTGGACAATGCCCAGAAAATGTTGGAGGTGTAAAAAGGCACATGGGAGGCATACTCACTACTGACCTGATGAAATACCTGAGTAGTATTAACCCTGTAGGGCATTTCATGGACCAGTGCAATGCTTCCTAGGTTTTGTCATTTTCTGCTGCTGATACAACTTCTTGCCATAAAAGTGGCAACCAAGGCATTTACATTTTCCCTCCTTTACACAGATCTTGTGTTTTGTGAGTAAATGTGCTGGATATATTGATTAGGCACTTAATTGCCACAGCACATTGTTGATTAGGCCCTGGAACACTTCTGGTGTCATATGGTATTATGCAGTACTCAGAATGAGCAGAGATGGTGCTAAAGCCAATCTAAAGGCTGTATACCTTTATAGCTTGGGTCTCTTTTTGAGGCAAGGGGTATGGTTGTGAGTGAGTGTCACTCAAGCCAGCAAGTCAGTCGCAGAATTCTGCAGGTATAATTACAAGGGATGGCCTTTCGATTGAGTTCATTTGAACACAGGCTATGGTTACAATTAGTCAAGCCTGTTATGAGGAAATATAGCTGGGGTGACACCTCATTCCGCCTCCTCTGCCAGGAATGACTCTTGGGCTTGGGTGAAAGGTGGTAAACCCAGGAGGAGGGATACATGGAGATCCTGGTTTGCCTGGTTTCCTTGGTTTGCCCCAGATAAGGATCTATGCCTCAGGGACCTTGCGGGTGTTTCCATACACACAAAAAACCTCTAGGGACCCTGCTGGATCTGTCTCCAGGCCCAGAAAGCCTCGCAACCAGTGACCATGCTCTCCAAGTCCAAGAGGCCTGTGACACAGAGGCCATTGATTTTGACTGTTGTGGTGGGATCTCTTGGGGGCCAATCAGTGTGGAGGGCTCAGCCAGCCAGTGGTTGATGGTCATGGCGACTCCTAAGTGTGGCCCTCTATCAACAGAATGGTGGACCCCGGGCCCCATCAGATGAGTTCTAAAGTTGCTCACCACTGCCAATGTTGCATGATCAAGGGCATCAAACATCTCATGTGGCTGCTGGTTCTGCAAAGACCATCAGGAAACAATCCACTACCTCAGCAGTGGACAGCTTCACCAGCCATAGCCATCTTTAGGTTGTCCATAGTAGCTGGTCCATTTGGGCACAGAGGTTTTGGCCAGCCCAGTACAACCAGTGAGAGTGGATATTGTAGACTTGTCAATGTTTGTAGGTTGTACATTGTCAGAAAGCTGCTTAACAAAATTAAATAAATTCTGAAAAATATTTACCTTCACAAATTTACATTTAATTTGAAATCTTTTATTTGTTTAAAAACTATTATCCCCTTTTTCTATAAACAAACAAAAAGGCACAATCAGTAAATGGTTTGTTGTAAAAACAATGGCTTCTCATGATTAATTTGACTCATCTGCAATCTGCCATTACTAATAACTACCCTAAGCATACAATTCTCAAGCATACCCTTTGTAATGAAATTAATATGGCAAAGAAAAAAACAAATGGAATAAGAAATTTGTTTCCAAATAAAAAAACAATAAAACACACATAACAGTTTTAAGCTGTTTAAATTGGGAAAAAAGCTGAGGTTCTGGGGCACCCCTAGCCAGTTGTCAA
>JAOTRN010000031.1:772440-784201 GCA_028566695.1 Bagroides melapterus
ATTTCTTTCAATGTTGATTGTTGTGTTGTTTTGAACAGTATAAAACAGTAGATAAGAGTGTGACCAGAAGTATCTTGCAGCAGCAGTTGTTTGGGTTTGGTGTAAAGATGGTGAGGAAAATGGCTGCTATAGATGCAGAAGGGCAGGTAGGTTGGAATCTGATTAGAATGTCAGTGAGGCTCAACCCAGTTCGTTGCATAAGTGACTGAATGCAAAGCTCAGTACATGGACATGTTCTCTGGTGCACCCAGCCAGCGGTGGCACCAGGGCGGCGATGGCACACGTGCTTGGGCCCGTTATTGCTGCTTGCAGCTAAATTAATTATAGTTGTGGTCAGTAAAGTGTTCCTATTTACTGATATATATGTCTCATTACAGTGTTCATCTGACTTATGTCTACATGTGTTTTAGGGACAATCATCTGCTGGCATGAGTTCTATCACAATATCTTAAGTGCCTTATACTGGAGCCAGGCCAAATTCAGGGAGACTGAAAAAAATGACATGCCCTTTGTCCAAAAATAGCTGCGTAAAAAGTTCCTGCAAAAGGTTTATTATACAAGAGTGAGTATATTTCACCACATACTTATCCCATTTGTGCTCTACATGTAAAGTAAACACTGATTTATAGAATTTCATCACGTAAAGTCACATGAAGCAGGAAACACTTTTAAAACTAGAACGGTCTCTAATTTGACTTGATATTGAGATGTATCCAAATAACTATGTATTCCAAACATATTCTTGTAATTTTCTTGTATTTCCTCAACTGCTACTGATGGACAGCTATGTCTGACTATGAAGACTGTAAAACAGTCAAGAGAAATTGTTCCTGATTTTATATATTTATTATATATTTTTTAAATGTTTCTGGCTCTATTACAAAAATGTTTAGTTTCATTTGTGTATTTCTGCATGCACCATAAATTTTCTTGGGTATAAATTGTTAAAAATCCACTAATCTGAGACATCATGTCATGATGAAATACCATAACAGGTTTAATTTCCATTTCTCCCTTAATAGCTCTAGCTGGAGATCAAAATGTACCCTTGGACTGCAGTTAACTCAGCATCTGACATTTAAAATCTTGTCGTGGACCATTGAAAGAAATGTGATAACACAAAGTGAATGAGTGCAGTGTGCCTATTCATCAGACCATCATCAAATGAACAGGTGATTTTTGTTGAAGAGAACATGACTCCATGGAAACAGAACTGCTCAAACTGTAGCCAAGCCCTAGTTATGGAGCTGAACATCGCAAAGGCCATTGTTCTGAGCTTTGTGCTATCTATTTTTGTAATATTTGGAGTACTGGGCAACATCTTGGTCATCCTCTCTGTGGCTTGCCACCGCAGCCTTCGGACAGTCACACATTATTTTATCGTAAACCTAGCAGTGGCTGACCTCCTCTTGAGTTCCACTGTGCTTCCATTCTCTGCCATTTTTGAGATGCTGGGCCACTGGGTATTTGGCAGGGCCTTCTGTGATGTCTGGGCTGCCATGGATGTGCTTTGCTGCACGGCATCTATAATGAGTCTGTGTGTTATCTCTGTGGACCGCTACATAGGGGTTAGTTACCCACTACGCTACCCAGCCATTGTGACTGAGAAACGGGCGTTGTTGGCACTTATGGGAATTTGGGCTCTGTCCATTACCATCTCCATTGGACCACTATTTGGGTGGAAAGAGCCAGCACCAGAGAATGAATATGTTTGTAAAATCACAGAGGAGCCTGGCTATGCCATTTTTTCTGCAGTGGGCTCTTTCTATCTCCCCCTAGTGGTTATACTGGTTATGTACTGTCGTGTATATGTGGTGGCCCGCAGGGAGACGTACAGCCTTAGGAAAGGTCACAAAACGGAGAAGGCTCACCATGCAGAAGCAGTGACGTTGCGGATACACAGAGGAATCACCACTGTGATGGAGGAGGAAACTTTGAGGAGTCGCACTCACTTTACAATCCGCCTACTTAAGTTCTCCAGGGAGAAAAAGGCTGCAAAGACCCTGGGCATTGTGGTGGGGTGTTTTGTTCTCTGCTGGCTGCCATTCTTCCTGGTTCTGCCTATTGGTGAGTGTCAGGTTTCTTTGCATTGGTCAAAATTGTAAAAATATAACCCCTCAAAGTTCCAGCTTAATATTCACTTACTCCTATTACATTTACAATTTGATGTAGCATACCCAACAAAAAAAAACGTGTAACGAAACTTATAGAGACATAATTATTAGAGTGAGGAATATAGTCTGAAAAGGAATTTGCTTTTAGTTGATTTATTATGGCTTACATCAGCATTTTCTGAAACTTGAACTTCTATGAAAACTGGATTTCAGACATGCACACACACATGCACACACACAAGAGAACAGTGTCTAGGTCTCTTAAAATGACAAATTAGCTTCTTTAATTAAGGTCCTTGATTTCTCTTAGATAAAGGTATCTCTTGTTTATGCAATATGCTCTTTGACTGTATTGTACTGAGGCACTAATAGCCTCAAAGTTTCCCTTATGTACTAAATAATGGATGTAATACTAATCAAAGCTCATCTGTATTCTCCACATGTGGAATGTACTCATCAGAAAAACAAGTTGTGCTAAACCTTTGAATGCATTTCTGATCAAAGTTACAGACAGGTGAACCAGAATACATACAGTATTAGCAGTCAAACATGGGTAAATGCAGCAAATTAGATTACTCTATGACTGGAAACCTAATGAAAACAAATTGCCTTGCAATTTTGTAACCAGTGTTTTGCCAGTACATTTGAGGTCACAAATATTAGGCCTTAAATGAAATATTAATGCAGAGAATTAATTCACTCTGTAGGCACATACTAGTACTCTTGCAGCATTAAAACAATGTGGACAAGGAGCAGATATACATTTGGGAGAGCCATTCAGAAGCTTTCAGAAATTGGAAATCTCAAAGCAAAGCTTAATGTTTGTTATGTGCTTTGTTACGTTTGACTTAGTTTGACTTTGATGGGTCAGTGGAAGTTCACCACCACTGGTTGCAATAACAGCTGAGCCAGTGGGTGATCTCTCTCTTTCTCTCTCTCTCTCTCTCTCTCTCTCTCTCTCTCTCTCTCTCTCTCTCTCTCTTTCTCTCTCTCTCTCTCTCTCTCTCACACACACACACACACTCACTCTAGATCTCTGTCTTCCTCTCACTAACTCTTGCATTAAGGTAGTAAATTTTTACTGTCCACTGGCTTGAAAAATTAGACAGATCTGCCCTCAGTGGAGTCAGGCATTGAAGAGATCCGTTGGGGCCATAAATCCAAGTTGCTTTACATTTTGGCATACTAATGTCATTTAGACAAAGTAACTTAATATGTATTAACACTTTCTGAAATAACAGGTAAAAATCCTACATTCCACACTAGTTATTCTTTTATTCTTGTAAATTAAACTTGTGTATTGTTATATAAACATTTCCACTTTCAAATCAGATTTTAATGTGAGAATTAATTTATAACACTGATGGAGACCGCATATAGTCCATTAATGTCTGTAGGCCACATTCATTTAATGAGATAACCATTCAAGCACAGGATTCTGATAAGTTTATACAGAGAATGTGATGCTGTAGCAGGATTCTTATGACTTGATTTCTCAGATAATGTGAAATGATGGTTTTATTTTGATTTGTGCTGCTGCTCTATAAGGGACTGGAATCATGAGAGCCCAGCTGAGAAAAACACTTTGATGCTAGGAATGATAAAATTGACTCACTTACTTTTGTTTTGATGAGAATATCTTCTTTGTTCCCTTTCTTCTTTTTTTGTCTTAGCAAAACCTTTTCCTTCATATATAAATAGATAATGTTTTTTTTTTCAATAGAACAATTACAGAAATGATGCCATGTGAATTAAACTAGTGGACTACATTAATTCAGTTTTGTTCAATAGAATTACAGTCCTTGCCCCTTTGGGCAATAAAATGGCAGAAGCATGCTCAGTTAGACAGAGACTCCACCCACAACTTTCACAACTGCTGTCCTTTTCTCTCATCTATTATCCAGCCCACGTACACAACCCCCATGAGAAGCACTCATAAAGTGTCCTATGAGACAGCACATAGCCTTTAGCTATAAAGATGGATGCTTCATTTCAAGGTTATGTGGCTTCCTCCAACAGTTCATTTCAGTTAATGTGCTAGACAATGTGCCTTTATAAAGTCAAAAGGCGCATATGGGCTATGATGAGGTGCATTTGTCCTTTTTCATTTCCCTCTCCGATGTAAATATGAATGTCTTCAATGAAGTTCTTTTCTGTGCAAGCAGTTTGGGGTCACACTGGACTATATTTTAAAATGACAGATAAGAAAGTAGAAAGTAAAGCTTTTATTCCCACTATGGGCTAGCAACCAAATTAAAAACTGTCTTAAAATCAATTTTCTACTTCTTAAAAAAATCTTATAATTAATATCTGTTCATGGAATATCTCTTTATCTAAGACATCATCCATGACATCCTTTAATCCAATCTTGGGAAAGGGATTAACTGGATACTGTTGTGTTCTGTGGAAGTTGTTTTTTTTATATTGATGTAAAATCTGTAAATATGTATGTGTGTTCCTCAAGGATCCATCTTCCCAGCTTACCGGCCCTCAGACACTGTCTTCAAAATCACCTTCTGGCTTGGGTACTTCAACAGCTGTATCAACCCAATCATCTACCCGTGCTCCAGTCAGGAGTTTAAGAAAGCCTTTCTGAGTGTGCTGTGTGTTCACTGTCTGCGCCGCAGGAACAGACCCACATACCCACTGTGCCAGGGCCATGCTGCCAGCCATAGACAGTCACATCTTCTCTCCTTAGGCTCAGAGAGCCGCAGCGAACCATCACATCTCAGCCCGTCATCCTCTGTGGTCTTGTCCTGTACACCCTCTTCTTCCACAGTGGGGGGGTTAGGAGTAACTGCTGGGGTCAGTGCTGGGGCGAAAGCAGCAGGGATGTGCAGCAAAAACCTGCTGAGGATGTGTTGTTGTGCCGGGGAATACCCAGCACGTACACAGCCTCCTGCATGCCATTCTCTGCCTGTTATTAAGATTCATCAGCTTTCTCTTTGTGAGAATGGTGAAGCAGTATGAACAACAGAAGCAAAACACAGTGTGACTCGGCATAGCCGGCAAAAATGGAGACAATTTAAAAGAGACAGTGATGTTCCGTGGAGCAAAGTGAAGAGTTACCTTTAAATTTGATTGATAAGCTGTACACATTTGCACAGAAAGAAAATACAAACTTTTGTTTTAATGTTGAAATGTGTCTTAATTTATAAATGTTATATAATTGCCAATGGAACTGAATACATGGAATACATGCTTTAATGATGTTGTGTTGAATACCTTACCTCAAATTCACTTTCATTAGATGCACAAATTCATTCATGATATATGTGAGAATAAGGTACAGTAATATATACAAATCCAAATTATGTCTCCAATTCTTTTTCTTTCAGATTTCCAATTAAAAAAGATTCTAATAATCACAGACTGGGATATGTGGAATACCTGAAATATGCTTCAGTTTTACATGTATGTTTGGTTCAACAAGAAAAATTAATACTTATTCCTTTATGGAAGGATATTAAGGGTCAAATATTATGGGTCATGTAAAATGCTTGATCAAATAAGATGAACTTTGTCATGCATATCAGCCCTAAATGGTATTTAATTTATTTATTTGTCTAGTGCTTTATCAACACCCATTGTAGCTTGTAGCTTTAAAGGAGCATTGGAACATTTCCAGGAACAGGTTTGCATATGTAAAAATGTATAAAATTGGTATCACCTAAAGAAAAAGAAAAACCATGCAAGTTGATCTTTCACTTGTCCATTTTGCATATTTGGCTTGGAATCTGGAGTATTAGCAAATTGCAAAATGCAGTGTCAATATTATACCATTATAAGATTATAGGATATCTTCAGGGCAGCTCAACATTTGTGTACTTGTTTGGGCATCTGTTTCTTTTAAGAAATATGAAAAATCATGTTTGAGAAGTTTGAATCAGTGAACAGCAATTATATAATTATTGATCATCAAAACAAAAACACATAAAAGGTTGTTGCTTTTAACCGTGGTGTTCAAAGGCACTTTAATAAAGCTGCAAACTAAACATTGGCTTTTGAGAACAAAATAACCTAAAAACTATAAATTATAGAGATAGATACCTAATTAGGCTGATCTGCATTCAAAGCTGTTCTAAAAACCTTTAAATATCAGTGAATACATTAAATTCTCTATAAAATGGCCAAGTCTTTGTCCATTATATTGCTTAACTACCAAAGGATACTGTTAACACACTACATTGTGTTGCAGAATTGATTATTGTGAATATTATTAATAAAATAAATATATAAAAAAATAAATACATTTTGTTGTGATCTGTGCCCACTCCCTAATTCCCCATTTATTTGTATCATTGTAAGCATTGTAAGATTATGCTAAACAATCACATTTTTAATGTAAATTTTAAAGAAAGAAAAGGAATGACTGGTATGACCATTGAGCTTTTTGTATAAAATACCTCATACTGTCACTTTTTGTGCTAGCTGAAACTTTCCACCACTGACTACATATGATTTTAGTTGGAGGTGCATGATAATTGATATGAAATAAAACACACGTCCTGCTTTCAAATTTAGAATAATGATGTTACGCCAGCCGTGCAACTTATTTGGCATTCCTTCTCTCAAATTTGCCCATTGCATATAATCAATTTGCCAGCAAATCAAGAGATCAGTATATTTGGGTAAATAGATTGTAGTGACCACATAGAATTTTTAACACAACCTATGGCACTAGACGCTGGTTCTATTTCTTCCCTCCTAACCACCAGGGAGGTAGCACCTGGATATCTTCTTGTGCGTGTGCACACTATGCCGAATTGTTGACCGTGACAGTGACAGTGATATGATTTTTGCTATAAATAATACATCTGCACTCTCACTTTCACTCCTTTTCTCTACTAGTCAAAGCCAGCATGTGGCTTTCAGAACTATTCTATGCAGTTTTATGTCCTGTATTCTTTGTATTGAAACTGCATTTCTCATTTCTCAGTGTCTATGCCCCCATTGACCTTGTACTGAAAACCAGTAATCCATCAGACCTCTCATTTAGCTGCTTGGTTTTTACAGGATAAGAGTGCATCCCTCTGTTTTACTCTCATACATCTGGAATTAACTGCACTGACTGCCACAGCACCTGATAAAAATTGGAGTAGGAACCAAAAACCAAATTACTCTAGTACATATTCTACAGTGGCAGGGAAAAGTATGTGAACCCTTTGCAATTACACATATTCATGTATAAATTTGTCTTTAAATCTGGTTAGAGCTTTATCTAAATTACAATAATCTACAGAATTGTATTCTTCTCATACATATTGAATATTTCGTTCAATTGTTCATAATATAGGTTGGAAATTGGCAAAACTGGCATTCAATTAATGAAACGAGATTGGACTTGTGGGTAGGAACTACTCTGACTTATTAAAAGCACTTAAACATTTTGAATTTGCTGTTCATATGAAGCATGTGCTAAAGTGAACCATGCCTCACAAAAAAAAGCTATATTCATCTCACCACTGTTTGACAAAAAGTCTATAAATGGAGATGATTTAGTACTGTGGCTACTCTCCCAAAAGTGTCTGTTCAGCCAAGATGTCTCTATGGGCATATCGCACAATTGTCAGTGAGGTTAAAAAAAAACAAAAAAAACCCTAGAGTAATAGCTAAAGACTTGAAGAACTGGTTAATATCTATGTTCATTAGTCTATCATATGGATAACATTAAACAGGATTTATGTTCATGGCAGGACACCAAATAGAAAGCCACTGCTTTTCAAAGAAGAAAACATTTCTGTGTTCCTGAAGTGACACTCCACAATACAACTGGGAAAATGTTTGTGTGTGGACTGACAAAACTAAATGTGAGCACTATATTTGGCATAAAAAAAATCTTAACATTTGAATACACTTGCAGAATACACTTCCAGGGTGGCTATGTAGCAGCTGAAGCTCAGGAGAAGTTTGGTAAAGCAGCTGGACATTGATCATAAACATAAAATTAAATTCACTTCAGAATATCTGAAAATAAATGAAATCTGTTTTGGAGTGGCCCATCAGACCCCAGACCTTAACCCCAAAATATGCTGTGGAATGCCCTGAAGAGAGCTGTTCACACCCTAAGAACATGGCTGAGCTGAAGCAGTTATTTAAGAAAGATTTGTCCAAAATTCCTCCTGCACATTGTGCAGGTCTAACCCAGAGCTATAGGAAATGCTTGGTTAAGGTTATTTCTGCCAAAGGATGATCAAAATGGATCACATACTTTTTCCTGCCTCTTTAGTACCAATATAGTGTCCAGATACGAAGCCTACTTAATATCTGCCAGCAGGTTTAGGGATATATATATATAAAGTAGTATGGACTTTAGTATTGAATAGCATTTGCCAGTTACCACAGATTTCCAGTTTTTCAGTTCCAGATTTTTTACTCACATGGTGAGGTTCTATCATGTGAGACTTGGCTGACATGTCAGGTTTGGAAAAGTTTGGCAAGAACTGTATACCCCCTACAGCCTATGGTTTGGGCCATAAGTGGCACACAGCCAAACCCTCAAGAAAAAGATGTATGTGTAGGAGTAGTACCCCATAGGTGAGAGATGGTCACAACAGATACCCCCTCACAGGATGAAGTGCAGAGGTGTAGAGGAACACCTAAACCTGTTACATATTGATCCTCCTGGACAAACTATTGACAATCAGATAGATATATCATCAGAGCAACATATCTTGAAAAGCATCATCCACCTTCTGCTCAAGCGGGCTCACCAGTGACTAGCATCGGTGAGAGCAATTTACCAATGAATTAACAGTAAAATACATACAGTAGTAAATTTACTGTACTGTATGCACTTTCACCCTTTTCACTGAATTTTTCTACTACAGGCCAAAAACAAATGTCCAGCAAGACCTGGTTTCCAATGTTACTTCCATTACTGGCTGACTTCTCGGAAGTGTGGCATCCTGACCTACTTATCTGAACCTGTAGGTTTGCCCCTCATGAGCAGTGAACAGCTTGTTAAATGCAATATAGCAGCCCACAAAATAAACCTGAATGCTAGATCATCTTGTATTCAAGTTCAGATCAGGGTTTCCAAAACTAGGGGTCACAAATGTGGGGTTACTTGAGTGAAACTCACACTCTCCTCATTTGTCTTTATTTAGGGAAAATTAATAGAAAGAGTGTTCCTAGCAAATGTTCTTTGGCTCAGAATACCGTTAAGGTTCAGTTACTCCTGTGAAGGACAGCTATGATTTATAGTCAAGCAAAAAAAGTCTAGTTTATAAATGTCATTGGCATTAGTTCATTGTTATTTTACCAGAGGTTAGGTTAGACAAATCCACTTCAGTCTACTCTCATTTAATTTATTTTTGAGTGTAGAAGCCAGTTCCTCTCTGTTGCCATCACCAATTAAATGCCATCCTTCATTTAGGGAGATACAGGGAAAGAGAGTGAAAGGGACTGTCATGACAATTACACTTCAAATAGGATTGGCATAACACACACCTGTGTTCTCTGGAGAGATTCTTCTCTGTTTTGATATAAATTCATCAGTATACATTACTTGTTTCTTCCCTCTTCCGCTCTCTTCCTCTCCTTCTGTGAGCAGGCCCACACAGGCATGTGGCCAAAAAATATTTTGAGAAATTGAAATTCATGAAGTGTAATGCAATGCTATCCTAGGACACTGTTGAATAGGCATGTAATGTAGAGACAAAAGCTCTCTTACACAGCGATGTCATCTATCGGATCACAAAACCTGTTTCCATTCTGTTCATTTAGAAAATGACATGTAAGTCACTATTGGTGAAGCTCAAAGTTTCAACACTGAGATTAACTTCACCAGGAGTGAAAAACACAGACACAGCCTCTGAGTCATGTGAAAGGAAATTCATCTGTGTTGTTTCATCAGGGCCTTCCATCAGTTTGTCATGGGGTGACACACCAAGGCTGCACAGTGTCTGAGCATGGGCAGTTTTCTCATGGGACCAGAGTATATGCTGTTCAACTCTGTGAGATCTGATCCAAACATAGATCACATGAGAAAAATCACAGGCCACAAATGACTGTGGCTGTCCTGAATGTGAACCAATCATCCTCAAGATAGTTTAGGATTGTTTACATAATAGCTGAAAAGAAACTTTTGACCGTACATTTGAATCCACTGAGACATTTTATCCCATGAAAGTCTAATGCCATCGGTCTTAGTCCACCAGAATTATTGCGCATATTTTTCTGAAAAGGATGCTTAAACTCTGACTTCCCAGTTCCCATGAATCAATAAGAAGACACAGAGATGTCATAGATCTACAGTTAGGTTAAAAATAAACAGAAAACATGCCTCGTGGGCAAGAACATTAAAATGGCAATTAAAGTAAATGTAATTTTTTTTTTTTCATTGTATAATTTGTTTTTAGGAGGAAAACTGATGGACATATCAAGTTTATTCTGACATTCTATACTAAGTTACATGTTTATTAGGTACACTGCTCACTTTCACATGTCATGTACAATGTATTAAGTAGACAAGGAAGAGTAATATTTCTAGCATTTGTTTATGCTGAATTGAGCATTGGAATAGTATCATGACAATTATGGTGCTAAGTGTGTATTTTATAGCATTTCCCTTGGTGAACAAAGGCCCCAAAAACAAAAAACTAAGTAAAACCTAGTAGCTGTCATGGGAAAAAAATCAGGCAGTGGTTTAGAATTTTTACAGTTAAATGTATAAATATTTCTTATAAGAACTTTTTACACGTCTGTGTTAGACATCACCAAAACTGAAGGGCCAAGGACCAAAGACATAACCAAAGCCATCCCTCAAAAATAGACAAATGGACAAGAAGAAAATTTATCAGGCTAAAAGGTATGTTTGGTGCAAAACAAGATATCTTATTACCCAACTTGAAGCTTGGTGGTAGCATCATATTATGAGGATGCTTCTCTTCAGCTTGGATTGGGGTTCAAGATATTATGGCTAGCTCTATTTTGTAAACTTGTAGGGGTGTGTAGACTTTTTTTTATCTACAGGGTATGTAAAAAAAATATTAAAAAAGCCCCCATACAAATAGCAAAATTTAAAAGAGAAACTAAAAGGCAAAAGTATTCTCCATGTCAAGAATAATAAGAAAAAAGAATCATTAACAGCATCATCACTTAAAATAAAAAGCACACAAACAAAATAATGAACACAATTATGCCCCAAATCTACAACTTGTCCCTTTTTAATTTTCTTAATGCAAAATTATCAGTGATGTCATCATAGAAATTCTGCCCAGCAACCACGTGCAATAAAGCAATGCTGCTTGTTTTAGCACTGGAATATCACTTGGAAAATGGAATGCTATATGCAGGATGACCTTCTTGCAAAAAAAATCACAGAGAACGCTCATGATTCCAGTCATGTAACGTGAACCAAATCATTATTTTGATTGCTTCATATTGCTGCAGACTACACACATTATTTAAATTGTTTAACTCATTTCTAATTCTGTCTCTTTGCTATTAGGAACAAGGGTTAATATTGTTGAATTTCATTGTGTGATTTTATTGACAAAACATAACTACTGTACAAAGTTAGAAGGGCAGTGTTCTGGAGAATGGACAGCCTTCCACTCTCCCCATACTCATTTACATTTACATTTACATTTAAGGTCATTTGGCAGACGCCCTTATCCAGAGCGACGTACAAAAGTGCTTTT